>LOEQ01008759.1:0-11310 GCA_001685075.1 Bramus lutescens
GACAAAGGTCTGATCTCCAAAATATATAAAGAACTCAAGAAACTAGACTCTAAAGCGCCTGCCCATCTCTTCTTACAAATGCTCTCCAATGTGACTTCTGCTACAGGATCACGGCCCCTTACTGGCCAGGGAGTTGGCAGACAAATGCCTACTTTGCTGAAGGCAGGCTATTGAAACAAATGAACTCCTGCCTGGTTGCACTCAACACCTGCTCCCAGCACCCAACAGGCTGAGCTGGGGTATCTATGGCCCCAAAGAACGGAAGGGAGGGGATGCCTGAATGCAAGCTGGGATGGGGTAGGAAGCTAGGGGCAGTAGGCTGGGTTAGGAGCCCTTGCAGAATGAGCCGGAAGTTTAGGGGGTTGAGGAATGTCTGTGCTCCGTTTCTGCGGGTCAGGAACCCACTTACCCCTCTGATGGATCTTCTGGTACATGATCAGGGCTCCTTGCTGGCTATGGACCTTGCAGACAAAAGGCCTACCTTGCTGCCTTCAGGCTATTGAGACAAAGGAACTCCTGCCATGTTGCACTCACCACCTGTTCCCAGCGCCCAAACAGGCGGAGCTGGGGGATCTATGGCCCCAAAGAAGGGAAGGGAGAGGGTGCCTGAATGTAGGCTGGGATGGGGTAAGAAGAGAGGGGCAGTAGCCTGGGTAAGGAACCCTTGCAGAATGAGCAGGAAGTTTAGGGGGTTGAGGAATGTCTGTGCTCCATTTCTGTGGTTCAGGAACCCACTTACCTCTCTGGTGGATCTTCTGGTACCTAGAAGCATTTCTTTACAGCAGATGGAGACTTACAAAGAAATACAACAGGACATAATTGATAGATCAACTGATTGTGGGGAGCCAGTGGAAAACATCTACATCATAGCTTCTGCAGATTCTGTTTGTAAAGAACATCCCCCTAACACTCCCTCCTCCTTTCCCTCTGCTTCCCTTCCCCAGACCATCCTGCATTCACTCCTCCCAACAAGTAAGTGCTCCCATGGGAAGTCAACAAAGTCAGGCACATTAAGTTGGGGCAGGACCAAGCCCCTCTTGCCTGCATTAAGGCTGAACNAGAATGAGCAGGAAGTTTAGGGGGTTGAGGAATGTCTGTGCTCCATTTCTGTGGTTCAGGAACCCACTTACCTCTCTGGTGGATCTTCTGGTACCTAGAAGCATTTCTTTACAGCAGATGGAGACTTACAAAGAAATACAACAGGACATAATTGATAGATCAACTGATTGTGGGGAGCCAGTGGAAAACATCTACATCATAGCTTCTGCAGATTCTGTTTGTAAAGAACATCCCCCTAACACTCCCTCCTCCTTTCCCTCTGCTTCCCTTCCCCAGACCATCCTGCATTCACTCCTCCCAACAAGTAAGTGCTCCCATGGGAAGTCAACAAAGTCTGGCACATTAAGTTGGGGCAGGACCAAGCCCCTCTTGCCTGCATTAAGGCTGAACATGGCATCCCACCATAGGATTTTTTGAGTGACTTGATGTCCATGTTTATAAGCAACAGAGGACACATGCAAAAATTTGTCTTATTTTTATCAGAATTAAAACTATTGTGCCTGAAAGAATATTACAAAAGGAAAAATTGGAGTTCATAGACTAGAAGAAAATATTTGAATATTATAAACTTGGTAATGCATAATAAATATATAAATGTGTATGCATTCTCGTCATAAGTGCAACATTTGTTATGTTAGAGAAATATTGCTGTGTAATGCTGATGGACTGAACAAGCATTTGGCTTTGTTGGTCCTCTCTGTCTTGTAGGATGTGCATCCTTTTTAAGCCCACGTTCAGGTAGAAGAACAGTGTGTAAGACATGCTAGAACATCAAGGGTATACACAAGTTCTTTTCTACTGAAATTACTTGTATCTCCTCTTCCTGGGACCTGGATTTTGATACTTTAGGCTTTTGGATTTAATTATTAAATGTAATCTTAATTTATGTGCAATCAAGTTTCCTTTTTTGTATTCTGTGACTTTTAACAAAAAATGTTATGCTACTTTTAACAATATTATTTTACTTCCACAAAAAAAATTAGTTACTTTTAACAAAAATGGGATGTGTGTTTCTTAGAATGTATACTAAACACTCAGTATAATTCTACCTTTTATTTTTATACAGTTTAGAAAACTTTCTTTTAAAGGAGTATCAGATTGTGCCACAGATCAAGTGATAACAGAGGGATGATACTTTCAGTTTAGTTACTGGCATCCATACTGGGAGCAGGCACCATATTTATAGAATGAGAAAAGTGCACGATTTCTGCATATTCTCAAGTGACATTTTTCTCATGAAAGTCAAACTAAAGTACTGTAAACCATCCGTTGCTTTATTACTTTTCTAGGCCTAATTTTCTTAAAAATCATGAAAACTTTCTCAGGGCTTTAGCATTTATTTATTAGGTACCTGGAATGAAGGCTTTCATTTGTTTCCCTTTTCTTCCTTTTTTTTTTTTTAGTTTTCCATTCAAATATCTACACTTCCTTCCCTCATCCCATAGGGGAGGGCGAGGGGGTGTGGGGGAGGAGGGAGAGGGAGGGACGAACAGAGAAGGCAGGGAACCCTGCCTTGCGGGAAGTCCAGGACCCCCCACACACACATCCAGGCTTAGGGAACTGTGCATCCATATAGACTGGGATCCCAAAAAGCCAGAACATGTCATAAAAACAAGTCCCAGTGCCTTTATCAATGGCTGTTCCCTTTTCTTCATAGGGACAATCTTCATAGGAAGAATCATTTCTCAGGAATTAGGCTAGTCTATAATCACCTAAGATTTGTCATGCAAGGCAATGTTTTTAGGTTAAATGTATTTGAAAAATAACATTTTTTTAAAGCAGTGGTTCTCAACCTTTCTAATGATGCAGTACTTTAATACAATTCCTTATGTTGTGGTGAACACCAACCATAAAATTATTCCATTGCTACCTCATAACTATAATTTTCCTACTGTTATGCATTATAATGTAAATTATCTGGATTTTGTTCTTTGGTCTTTTTGTTTTGTTTTTTCTTTCTCTTATAAGCCAGTCAACCCCCAAACCAGTTGTGATATACAAGTTGAGAACTACTTTTAAAAAATGAGTTTATAGCAAATTATTACGATTAAGAAACTTTGGCTCATATTTTAAACTATAAATTTCAGACTTAAGGATTAATATGACTTTGAACAAATTAATAATTTTTCATCAACAATAGCATCACTGCTATTGATGCTATATTTCAAATTTAAAAATCACTTTATTATGATTTTTAACAGTAATAATTATTTCTGGATATTATTATCTTTATAATTAAGAATATAAATTATCAGTTTGATGAGTAAATTCATTTTAATATAGGGTACTTTATTTTGATAAAATCAATTTATTGCAAGCAAATTACCACCTTTTTAGGAAAATGTGTCACAACCTAAAACAATAACATATCAAAGACACCAAATGATTATAAATACCAATATTGATTTAGTTTCATTTTGTTGTAAGTGATCAAAAGACTTGAGTCACTTTCATTAAATTTCTATTAAAGAGATAGAACAATAGGGAATGCAAGGAGGAAACACACAAGCAATGCCAGCCTTTGCTATACACACAGTATAAGGCACTAGGCCTTTAAGACTCTTAGATTTCTTACTTGAGAATACATTTTACACGATCCTTGATGACAACCTGCCATTGCTGAAACATACACAAAAGGACTTCGCCAAAAACTCTATGTTCAGTTGGTCTACTGGACACTGGCAGGACGTAGGAAAATACATCCATTTCTCCTGGAGTCCTAGGACTCAAGCTCTGCAAGTGGAAAGTGCTTATGAAACTATAGGTGCCTTTTCAGAAAAAAACAAATCTCTGTACAAAATTCAAATTATCAACCTAAGCCAACTTTGATTTTTAAATACTGTAGTTCTGAGTTAAGCAAATTAGTTAATACGTTGTTTCAATGACAGTTAATACTCACTTTTTCTTTGACTTTCTGACAATCTGTAGATGGAAGCTCACCAGATCCTCCTGCCCATTAAAAACCCCAGAAAGGAATTGTCAGACACATGCATAAATGACTCTGGAGGTACACCTTCCACTCTTTGGACATAGAGCTGTCATCACACCCTTCCAAAACACATTTTCACCTGCATGGACACATTCATGCATTCATCAAACTTATGTCTTGAAACATTTTTGATAGCACTCTTTCCACTTTCTGCCACCTGTCAAAACAACTGCTTAATTAGGTTAAGCTGTCTGGCTTTGTGAAAAGGTTTACTGTGCTCAGTTGTCCCCGCCATAAAATTAATAGTTTGACCAACTTCTAAGGAGACGGAGTTTTGCACTCGTGAAAGTCAAATTAAATCCACCTTTGCCAAACAGGTGAAAAAAATCAGTGTGTCTGAAACTTTGAAAGCAGCACTTCATTTATTACAATCCTTCTAGTGCCAAAGTACAAATTAGGTAGAACCGCAGCTGCAAGGGAGCCCGAGTTGTAGCACACTGCTCTTGCAACCCTCTTAGCAGGCAGCCAACTACAAGATGACAAATGGAGGGAATGACCATACCAAAACCCGCATGGCCAAATTCTCAACCAAATTCACAGTAAGCCATAAATCATTCATTAAATTAGTACTCTATGCGCTCAATTACTACATAGCTCAAAGCACTTAAAGGACATCGTTCTCCTGATGTTTTTCAGGACTCATTTCATTGGTAAAATTCTGAGGAGTGAAACCTGCTCTAAAATACTTATGATGTCATTCAGGTCTAACTATGACAAGAGCAGAACCAGTCTTCTTTTCAATGAAATCAGAACATGATGCATTGTTTCAGGGATCATTTAAGGTGTGCAAAGTCTGCAAACTATTTTAAAATTTTTATTTGTATGTGAGTGTGTACACCATGGCAGACAGTTATAGATGGGGAGACAACTTTCAAGTTTCCTCATTCTGCTTTACCATGTGGCCAGGAGAAAGTACTCGGGTCTTAGAGTTGGCCAAGAAAGATCTGTGTGTCTTGTAGACATCCCTATGGTACAGTGCATTACAATTTGTTACAGGGCATAGCTCAACTTTTCTGGAACATTAAGTCACTTTATTATAAACCATTTTTTCAAAATATGCTGATGTGTTGAATATATTCTGAAAATGCTTTATAACCCTGACTGTAACTAATATATTTTAGACACATAACATCCACAGATCAGTTGTATGACATATGTATATAACAGTATGATAGTAACGTTAAGAGTTAAAGTTATATTTTCAAATGTTTCTACTATTTTAAAAAATATAAATTCTTAGATTTTAGTGTTTTTAAAAATGTTGATAAAATATATGTGGTTATGGTTAACTACAAAACAGTACCTAGTTACATAAAATTTTAGAGTTGGGGACAGGTAGTGGTTGGAGGGGTTAGAAGTGGGGCAGAGAAGGAGACAGGTAATATAATTATATTTAATTTTAATTTAATTTTAGTGATTTGTTTTAAAAATTGAAGTACATATAATAATTTTTTCAAACATTAAAATCACTAGAGGGAACGTCTATGATTTCAACATTTTCTTACTCAGCTGAATAGTAATTTACTCTTTAAAAATATTAAGAGAGTTCATCTAATGGGGATGATAAAATAAAAGAAGAAAGTTTGTCTAGGTCTTTTTGTGTCAGTTTTGAGCTTTCAGTATGTTCATATGAAGTTAATGTTTTAAAAAGTAAAAAGGGTTTTGAGTACTTCACAATCTAGAGAAGTATGACAAAATTTAATGATCTGGAATACATTATGATAGATATAGTTATAACATAAGGTAGAGAAAGAAAAAGCCAAACAGTCTAGATAAAAAGATACTAAAGTTTTACTTTTAATCTATCTATCACATAAACTCCTAATACTTTTATGTTACTGACATAATTTTGTGCTTAACAAACATAGCTCTTAACTTTCAAAGACATAGACCTATGTGAGACACTTATTTTTAAATCCAATTTGGCAGTCTCAGAAAATTTTCACTCTAATGAACATACATTATCAGACAATATTAAAAATTTTTACCAAGCACTGTCTGAGATGTAAAACTATGTTGGAATTATGACAGCACAGAGCCTATGGATAATACCCACATCCATGAAGGCTTCCATTTCCTGATTTTTAGTTCTTGTTAGGAGATAATTGAGAAAAGCTGATTTCAAAGATATTCAGACATACAGGATGCTCATAATTCAGTCTTTCAGAGTGTGACAGGAGTATATGACTTAATTAAATGTTAGCAGATTTGACTGATTTTTGACATTTGAAAGGATCTATAGTGATATGTAACTTATTATATTTTCTACCCTTAGGAGTGTTTTTAAAATATGGACAGAGTAAAGGCTTGGGAATTCCCATCAGTACCTGAGGATGTATTGATAATTAGTGGTGGCTAGAATAGAGAGATCAGTTTTCTTAACGTGTAAGATAACTAATGATCTGTCCATCATCTTCTGAATGGTTGCACACAACACACACACACACACACACACACACACATACACACTGGCAGCACTAAGTGAACCCTATAGTTTTTGTTTATTTATTTGTTTGTGATCTAAGAAACAAAGCTTTCCTGAAGAGTGGAGTGCAGAGTTAGTTAGTCATAGAAGCCAGGCAGCTGTAGCACACACCTTTAATCCCAGCACTTGGGAGACAGAGGCAAACAGAACTCTTAGAGTTTCAGGCCACTCTGGGTTAAGTGAAATTAAACCTATTTAAAGGACAAGGAAAGCTCACACAAAGATTTTCCCAGCACAGAGGATCACAGGCTTTTCATCCCAGCACTAGGGAGGTGGAAACAGCAGCCAGGCTGGGCAGATAGAGGAACATAAGGCCAGAGGAGACAGAAGCTCTGATGTAGTCTGCAATCTGAGGATTCAGTCTGAGGATTTGTAGAGATGAATGCAGTCTGAGGATTCAGTCAGGGCATACAATCTGAAGTTTTGTAGAGGCAGCATTCAATCTTAGGAGTTGTCGAGACAGAATTGTCCCATTTATTCTGAGTATCAGTAAAGGTAAGAATTCTTTAGTGGCTGGCTGTTCTGTTTCTCTGGTCCTTCAGATTTCACCTCCTAATATCTGATTCTGAATTTTTCTTATTAAGACCAATTAGAATTTATGCTACAGAACCCAGTGGATCTAAAAAAAGAGCCCATGATATGAGTGAGGAAAATGATGTAATATGAATAGATGAATTGGAAGATGAAGGGTGGGGTAGTTTTTATTTAAACACATTGGATGTGGTGTATGTGTGTGTATGAATTTCTCAAAGAATGTTTTCCTAAATAGAGCTTTAAGATAGCTTAGTTGGAAAATTGCTGGTGTTACGGGCATTAGGAGTTGAGTTTGATCTCCACAACTCATATATAAAAGCCTGATGTGATAACTCATGCCTATAATTCCAGTGGCTGGGGTCAGAGACATTAGCAGNAGATCCTAGGAGCTCACTGGCTAGCCAACCTAGCCAGAACTCTGTGTTTCAAGTTTAGTGATAGATTCTTTCTTGAATAATAAGGTGGCAGGTAATAGATGGAGACACTTAATATCCTCCTCTGATTCCCACACGTATGCACTTACCCACATATGTATACATATGCATATATCACACTGCTCCATACATGCACAACAAATGCTTTAAGTAAGCTAATTGAAATAAGCGATATCCATTCCATGGATTTGTAAAGCTGATGCCATTTTGTTCTCTCTTCTGAAATATGAAGCCTCCAAGTACAAAAGCAGACAAAGAAGATATAAAAAGCCTTTACATAACATTTTCCAGCTCTTGGTTCCAGCTCTACCTGAATTTTAAATAACTGTTTTTTTGGCTACTTTGAGGAACTGAAGCCACTCATTTGTTTTGTTTGTTTTTCTTTCTAAAATAAATTAGAAATGGATGTATATCCCTTTCCACAAGTAGAGTTCATTTGCAACTTAGAGTGATATTCACTAAGCCATTCCCCACATTGACATAGTTAGACAAGACTTTCAGTGTTCTGTAGAACACATACAGTCCATCCCCTGTGGACTTAATGAATCAGGGTAGCTGTGGACTGGAGACTGAAAGGATTCACATATAAGCATTCACATGTCGAGTGATTACAAACCTGGAATCTGATGTCACCTTGGAATGTTCACAGGTCATCAACCCCACAATCTACATCTCCACTTCTTCACATGAATGACTTACCGGATCCTTTCTCTTCTGTCTTTTGATCTTTTATAATCAAAACTACTCTTGACATTGTATGTAGAGTATTGAATCAGAGTTCAGGGCCTTAATCTGGCTTGGCCTGAAATTTACCTCAGGAATCATCCTTAAAGAAATTCATTTAGTAATATTGAAACAATAAAACTTGATATTTACACAAGCCCTTTGCAGCAACATCAATGTGTCATGGATCTCCTATGATACTGATACTAAGGATTCAGAAGCATATCTTCCTGCCCCTGGGCAGGGGAATTCTAATTTCCAGAAAGGAGACCAGAGCTAGAGCAGCAATATGCAATTCAGATTGATCATGAACTGTTTCAGCTGGCGGAAAAGGAGAGAAAAAGAAACATGGTCATGTTTGGGGTTGTAGTGAAATAGCAGATGCAATTAAAAGACAACCAGCCAGGCCGGGCTACCCAGTTTGGATTCAAAGTTGCAGTGGGCTATAATTTAGCAGTCCCAGCACTGGTGTGTAGGGGGTTTTCCAGGCTGTGTTTGTGGGCACACACACACACACACACACACACACAGTGTGTGTGTGTGTGTGTGTGATCCTGATTTTTCCCTGGTGGTCTATTTGTTGGAGGTCTTTTTGTTTCTGTTCAGCATGCATTTTGGATTGCTGCCTGCTTCTCTGGTTGGTTCATTCACCCTAATTATGATCACCTGATAAAAAGTGGAGGTGACACTTCCAAACCACTAGTCCAAACAGTCCTGATAGCCAGGAAGTTCTGCCATTTGTCTAATTTAAATAAGAAGGCACATTTTACACAGAAGAAACCCAAACAGCACACCACAGAAATTCCTTCCATCCAATCTCTATGTCTCCTCAGTATCCAACATGATCTTTTAAGCAGCAGGCAGTTATAATAAGGGTTAAATGATCCCCTACTTTTTCAAATTGAAGTCAGATTTAGAAGGTGTTAGTTTCTTACAGAACTGCTAAATTCCTAGGCTTAAACATTTCAGTGCTTAATCGTGAAATAGCTCAAAAAATACAGTCAGCTTTGGAAATATTAAACAAAAACTATAGAAGGTGTTTTGTTATTTTAAAATGATTTGGAAAACAGCATAGAAAATAGCTAAAGGATTCAATTCCATGGCATTATTTTTTAAAAAGATGGGTTAAAAATTGTATAATATTGTCAAGAATATGGAATATAGAGTAATTGTGAATGCATGTTATCAAGCAAAGACTCACTATTGACATTGAGATGAAAGGCTGATACTGAGAACCAGAGGGAAAAATACTGGAAACAACAAAATCTGACACATAGATTACTATAGACTTGAGTACCTTTCTTTTTCTACAGTAAATAAATAAGGCTGTATTTAAAATACTGTCCTAAACTGAGACAACTGAACTATGAAAATAGCATTGCTTTTAGAACAGTTTTTGTTCCTTCTGCTTGAAGCCAAAGAGACAATTCGGTGAACAGAGGAAGAAGTTCTTCAAGTTAAGGAAGAGTCAGGTTACGGACATATTATGGATTATGCTGCAATTTGAACTTGACACAGAACATGGTCTGTTGTTACTCTGGGTTCAGATAGTGCAGAACAGATTCGTGGTGGCAGTAATGCCTAGCATCTTGCCTTGGGTGGGGTGTCTCGGTTTTAAATTGGCAGCGCACCCTCATGCGTAGTGACAGGACTTGGATTCTCTAGATTTTATTGTAAAAGGGTAAGAGGGGACACAGCAGTGGTGAGGACAAGCATGGGCATGGTGTCAAATGGAGCACAGCTACAGCCTCTAGTTGCCCTTTAAAAGACAAATTCCAAATCCTCTCAAGTCCCTCATATTATCAAGTTAAAACAAACAAACAGAATTGAGTTGATGTGGAGGAAGAGTCATTAGGTCTAAGTAGATGACAGTATTTCTAAGAAGATGAAAATAAAACTGGCAGAGTTAAAAACTGAAAATGACCTTTTCTTGGCCACACATCTCTTAGAAAACAGCTGTGTACAGCAGTAGCAGTAACCATAATTATAGAAATGTTTGTGTCATATCCTGATTTGTATCCACTTCTGAGACACCTGAAATTCAACATTTTCATTCCTCATAAAAGCTATGATGCTCAAGGTATGAGGGAGAAACAACTAAGGGAGCAGGCCTGAGCCAGATACCTCCACTGGAGCTGGCCTAAGCCTGGAACATCCAAGGGAACGGATCCGTGCCAGTAACATCAGCTGGAGCAGGCCCAAGTTAGCAACCTCCACCAGAGCAGGCAAGAGCTACTGACTTCTGCCAAGGCATGCCCAAACCAGTGACCTCTATAGGAGTAGGCCCTAGCCTCTAGGGGACCAGGCCTGAGCCAGCTACCTTAATGGAAGCAAACACAAGCAAGTGAACTCCTCCTCAGGAGCAAGCATGAAGGCAGATGGGCAGGCCCTAATTAGATCTAGGATTTCAGAGTGACCTCCAGGAATGCTGAGTGATTTCACAGGTGACTGGAACCATAGCCCCAATTGCATTATACAAGAAGTTTACTGGATCAAAAACAACAAAAAAAAGGCTCCTTGCCATATAATAATCAAAACACTAAACATAGAGGATAAGGAAAAAATATTAGCAACTGCAAAATAAAAAGGCCAAGTAAGATATAAAGGCAGACCTAACACATTTACACCTGAATTCTCCGTGGAAACAATGAAAGCCAGAAGGTCCTGGTCAAGCATTATGCAAGGAATAAGAGACGACGGATGACATCCCAGAATACTTTACCCAGTAAAACTTTCAATTACCATAAATAGGCAAAACAATATATTCCATGACAGAACTAGATTTAACCAATATCTAAGCACAAACCTAGTCCTACACAAAGTACTAGAAGGAAAACTCCAACCCAAGGAAGTTACATGCATCCACAAAAACAGAGACAATAAATAATCTCAGAGCAATAAATCCCAAAGAGATGAAAAACACACACAATAACATCACCAAAAATGAAAGCTAAAATAACAGGAACCAGAAATCACTGGTCGTTAATACCCCTTAATATAAATGGACTCAATTCAGCTATAAAAAGACACAGGCTAGTACATGCAGTAGAATCAAAACCCAGTGCCATTGTCCTTGGCTTCTCAGT
>LOEQ01008759.1:14510-25953 GCA_001685075.1 Bramus lutescens
TGTGATCAAACTGAACTCTCTGAATGTGGCTGACAATGATGGCTGACTGAGAAGCCAAGGACAATGACACTAAGTTTTGATTCTACTCCATGGACTGGCCTTGTGGGAGCCTAGTCTGTTTGGATGCTCATCTTCCTGAATCTGGATGGAAGGGGGAGGACCTTGGACTTCCCACAGGGCAGGGAACCTTGACTGCTCTTAGGACTGTAGAGGGATGGGGAGAGGGAGTAGAGGGAGTGGGAGGGAAATGGGAAGAGGGGAGGAGGTGGTAATTTTTAATAAATAAATAAAGAAAACATGTAGTATGAAACAAAAAAGAAATAAACTGAAGACTTCCTAGAATTCAACAAAAAGGAAGGCACAATGTACCCAAACCTATGGGGCACTATGAAAGTAGTGATGAGAGGAAAGTTCATAGCACTAAGTTCCTACATAAAGAAATTAGAGAAATCTCACACTGCTGACTTAGCAGCATACCTGCAAACTCTACAACAAAAAGAAGGAGACTCACCCAGGAGGAGTAGAAGACAGGAAATAACCAAATTGAGGGCTGAAACCAAGAAAATAGGAACAAATAAAATAAAACAAAGAATCAATGAAACAAAGAGCTGGTTCTTTGAGAAAATCAACAAGATAGACAAATCCTTATCCAAATTAATCAAAAGGCAGAGAGAATATTCAAATTAACGAAATCAAAAATGAAATGGGAGATATAACAACAGACACTGAGGAAATCCAGAGAGTCATTACTATAGAAACCTGTACTTAACAAAATTGGAAAATGTAAAAGAAATTGAAAATTTTCTGGATAGGTACCACATACAAAATTAAATCAAGAACCAGGTGGACAATTTAAATAAACATATAACCTCAAAGGAAATAGAGTAATCAAAATCCTCCCAACCAAAAAATGTCCAGGGCTGCATGGTTTCAGCACAGAAATATACCAGAACCTCAAATAAGAGCTAATACCTATACTTCAAATAATGTTCCACATAATAGAAACAGAAGGAACATTGACAAACTCTTTTTATGAGGCTATAGTTACCCTGATACTAAAACCATACAAACACTCAACCAAGAAAAAGAATTATAGACCAATCTCCTTCATGAACACTGAATACTTAATAAAATACTGGCAAGCCAAATCCAAGAAGTCATTATAAAAATCATACACCATGATCAAGTAGGCTTTATCCCAGAAATGCAGGGATGATTCAACATATGACAATCTATCAATAGAATCCACCATATAAATAAACTGAAAGAAAAAACATATTATCATCTCATTAGATGCTGAAAATTCATTTAACAAATCCAACACCTTTCATGATAAAAGTCTTGGAGAGATCAGGGATAAAAGGCACATATCTAAACATAATAAAAAGCAATATACAGCAAACCAGCTGTATATTAAACATTAAATTAAATGGAGAGAAACTCTAAACTATTCCACTAAAATCAGGAATAAGACAAGGCTATCCACTCTCTCCATATCTATTCGTCACAGTTTTTGAAGTTGTGGCTAAAACAATAAAACAGTAAAAGGAGATCAAGGGTATAGAAATTGGAAAGGAAGAAGTCACACTTCCGTTATTTGCAGATGATATGATAGTATATATAAATGACCTCAAATACAATACCAGGGAACTCCTACAGCTGATAAATGCCTTTGGTATTGTGGCAGGATACAAGACCAACTAAAAAAAATAGTTGCCCTGCTTATATACAAATCATAATAAGCTAAGAAGGAAATCAGAGAAACATCACCTTTCACAATATCCACAAATACCATAAAATATCTTGGGGTAAAACTAACCAAAGAAGTGAAAGACCTATTCGACAGGAACTTTAAGTCTTTGAAGAAAGAAACTGAAGAAGACACCAGAAAATGGAAAGATTTCCCATGATCTTGAATAGGTAGGAGCACCATAATAAAACTGGTGATCCTACCAAAAGCAATCTGTAGATTAAATGCAATCCCCATCAATAACCCAACACAATTCTTCACAGACCTTGAAAGAACAATTCTCAGCTTCATATGCAAAAACAAATAGCCAAACAATTCTGTACAACAAAGAAACTTTTGGAGGCATAACCACATAATATAATAAGATAAAATAAACTGTCACATTAAAGTTGAGGAAAGCAAACAAACAGAAGGTAAATGCTCCAAGAGAATGAACAAGAATCAGAGACACATTTGTTCACATACTCAGGAGTCACAAAAAAATACTAAACTGAAAGCTGTAGCATATAGTTAAAAGGCTGGTGCAGACCCATGCAGGTCCTGTGCATTCTGCTTCAGTCTCTGTGAGTTCATCGGAGATTTGCTAATACGATTTAGAGGGCTTTGCTCTCCTGATGTTCTCTATTTTCAGGCTTTTACACTCTTTCTTTCTCTTTTTGTCTCTTTTAGGATTCCCTAAGCTCGGAGGGAAAGGATTTAGTGGAGACATCTGATGTAGAACAGTATGTATCAAGGTCTCTCTGCCAATTTGTATCTGTAAAGCATGCCTGTGATTATCTGTATATCAAGCCATCTGCTGCTGAAGGAAACTTCTCTGATGAGAGCCGAATAAGGCATTGGTCTGTGCAGATATCATTTGGAGTCATTCTTTTATTCTCCTCTTTTTGATTTTTAGAGCAGTAGTATTTTGTTTTCCCCTTGTCAACCAAGCAGTATTGGATATAGGCTCTATCTAGTGGAGTGACCTTAAGCCAAATCAGACATTGGTTGGTTACTCCAAAAAGCTTTGTGCCACCATTATACTAAAATATTTCCTGGAAGGACAGATTATAGAGCAAAGGTTTTGTGGCTAGGTTAGTAGGTATGTTTCTCTTTTTATAGCCTGCAGAGTACCTTCCCATACCAAAGATACTAGAATATAGGAATGAAGGTTCTATGTAGGTGCCAGCTTACCTTTCCATGTTCAATGAGTTGTGTGGGTACTTATGGAACACCACGCCTGTCTGTGCTCTATGAGCATCTATACCGTTCATGAACCGGGCAAGGGGCTGGAGATTGAAACACAAAGACTCACAGAGACAGAGACACAGGTCATCCTTGATGCCAAAATGCCCCAAGAATGCGCCCTTAATTGTGTCCAGGGGCAGCTTATATAGGGATAGCCATGCCCCAGTCAAATACACCAGAAACCATTCCTCTGCCCTCAGGAACTCCTGAGGGTCTTGTGCTCCAAGCAGCTGTAGGCACTCAGATCAGAGGAAAACAAGTTGTTTACAAGAAATTCAGGATCGGGGGTTCACAGCTCCCAACAGGTACTGTCCACAGAAATGGGGTCTTTCTGTCAGTTTGCAGAAAGCAACCTGTTGTCTTCCCAACAGCCTGGGATTTTTGGAGATTTCCATGGGATCCTTTTGGCCCACAACTCAATTCAATGCAATCCAGTCTCAGTACTGGAAGTGTCATTTGATGACAAGAGATGTTCAGTTGGTATTTTGTCTTCCTTATTATTTGGGGACTTCATTAGTATTATCCTCATCTATTTTAGGAAGTTTCCGCTGCACTAGATTTTCATACCACCCCTTAAATGCTCTGCAATTCTACATTTCTTTCCCCACATCCCTTCTCTCGATTTTAGCACCCTTCCTCCTCTCCACCTGATCCTCCAGTTTCTATGCCTCCAATCCACCCATAAATTTATTATATTTCTCCGTTCCATGGAGATCCATGTGTCGTGCCTTGTCCCTTCGTCTATACCTAACCTTCCTGGGTCTATGGTTTATAGCTTGGTTATTATTTCATATATATTCTGAATCATCCTGACTGAGGTAACCAAGTCACATTTTTATCTTTATTAGTATGGGTTACTAGACAATTTTTTATGGTTCCATCCATTTGCCTGAAAATTTTATGGTGTTTTATATTTTTAAATGACTGAGTAATACTCCAATATGTAAATGTACCACATTTTCTTTATCCATTCTTCTGAAAAGGAACATCTAGATTGTGTCCAATTTCTTTCTATTATGAATAGAGCAGCAGTGAACTTTATTGAGCAAGTGTCCTTGTGGTAGAGATGAAGTCTATGGATTCAAATTCTTGCACTTTATTACTCATATTTGCATATTGAGGGATGCCAGCACCTCAACTATTTTTCTATCCTAGTTCACATTGTATTGGATCTCTCACAGATGGTGATATGGAGATGTAAATCCTATCCTAAATAATCTGAATCATATAAGGACTTAAAATTGTTTTCCTCTCTAATATTACTAGATCATCTTCCAAATAGGTAAATTACAAGTGTTTATTGTCATGACTGTGCATGTTCATCGTTCTTAAGTTAACATCTTTTTTTTCTAGGAACAGGATTTTAATGGACCTGAACCTTGGCTATTTAGCTAGATTGCTGGGTCACTTAACTGCAAGGACCCACTTGTCTGTGGATTCCCTCATTTGAGGATTAAAACACATGTCATCATATGCCATCCTCTTTTAATATGTGTTCTAGGGATTGACTGCAGGTCCTCAAATTTGGATCGTAAATACTTACTGACTGAGGAGTTATCTACCCTGCCCTTATAGCTGCATTTTTATGTTACAAGTGCACAATTCCATCAGTGATAGACACTGAAATATCACATTAACACATTAATTTAAAAGAAATAGTTTCTGACTTAATGATAAAATACAGTATGTGGTCATGGCCTAACAACAACACTCTTTATATTAAATGTTGAAGAGGATAGAATGATAATATAGCTTTACCAAAATTATGACATCAACTTTATTATGATCCAACAAACCAAATATCAATTTCCTAGGCCCTCAGTAGTATGGTGATTATGTGATAGAAGATGGGCCTGAGAAATTTACTTTCTCTAAGGACGCATGCTTTGACCTCTCTTTCCTGTGTCACTGAGTCAGTGCTCCTCTCTTAATTCTAAGGAGGCTGAGACTTGTTTCATTATGTTCCCCACAGGAAGACACGCACAGTTAAACTTTCTTTGAAATGTATCCTGCTGGCATTTATTGTTGGAGTTTTATCTCTCCTTCTTTCTTAATATTAAAATCGATTTGGTTGGTATCTCTCGTCCTTTAACCCAAATTTAAATTGAATAGACTTCAACTAATAGAGGTAAGGCAGGCCATGCTCTTAAATAAAGAGTGCATTTGGGTAGTTCTTATACATGCGAACCAAAAATTGAAGGATTGCAAGCAAATTTCAAAACTTCATTTGGGAGTATGTTCTAGGCAATTCCTCTATTGATGATGGACAGGCCTTGTTTTGCCAGTCCTGTTAGTGTGGTCATTTCCATCCAAATGTATCAAAGGAGGAAAGGAAACCAGAAGTCTAAACTCATCTCTTTAACTTAGAAAACTTAGAAAGACCTCAGATCTGAGAATTCGTTTCCTAGAATTAAATAATAGAACACAAACTTTTTCATAATTCCACTCTTTTCAACTAAAATTGACACTGTTAGCACAGCAATAATTATTCCTCAAATTTTAATTTTAATATATAGCTGGCAGCTAACATCAATCAAGTTGTAAAACAGCAATTCATATACATGCTTTCTTGTAGTCAGACTTAAAGATGATCAAAGTTTATAAACAGAGACTTGAGAGAGCCCAACATGGGCTTTCTAATGGTGTACATTGACAAAGACGTAACACCTTGGTGGTATGCTATCAAAAATGGAAAAGTAAATTTAATGATGAGGGCACATTGTTGGAGCAAAAGCCACTTGTTTGTCCCAGCCACCCAAAACTGAAATAACCACATAGATACTAAATTAATTAAATCACTGTTTGGTCCATTAGCTTTAGCTTCTTATTGGCTAACTCTTACATATTAATTTAACCCATTTCTATTAATCTGTATATTGCTACAAGGCTGTGGCTTTCTGGGTAAAGTTTTGGCATCTGTCTCCAGTGGGGCTATATGACTTCTCCTCACTCAGCCTCTTTTCTCCCAGCATTCAGTTTAGTTTTTCCCACTTAGCTAAGTTCCGCCCTGCTATAGGTCCAAAGCAGTTCCTTTATTCATTAATGGTAATCACAGCATACAAAGGGGACTCCCACATCAGCACATCAAGCAAACTCCAAATAAAGTGACCCTTACAGTACATACCCAGCCGTCTTCTAAAGGAAAAGTCAGGAAAGATAAAGAGCCTTCCCAGCTTGTAGGAGACAAAGGAGGTCTGGGAACTAAATGTAATGTGGGATCTTGGACTGCTCTGCACCAACAGAAAACACAATACATTAGTAGAAAAAAAATGAGGTAATGTAGCACAGCACTTTATTACTTAATTGTATTATGTCCTTGCTATGTTCTTAGATTTGACCATTATAAATACAGTTGAGAACATTCTGCCATTCTGACTTCTGAAAAATAGATCTAAGGAGTTCTATGTTATATTGTTTGAAACCTGAAATCATTTTAAATGAAAGTTGTAAATTTTTGCTAAGCTTAATAAAAGCTAATGATCACAACAATCATGTAAAAGTAGATCTCACCAAATTTAGGAAATAATTAATGTGGTTTAATTGGCAATCTTATTAAGGAGAAAATTATTGCATTAAACACAATTCAGCAAGGAAGCTTTAAGAAGTTACAGAACACAATGTGCTGCTATACAGTCAAGTTGAAGAAAACATACTCTTCAGTATTTAAGGGTACAGAAGATACATCAAATCTGCAAATCTTAGTTTTAAGAAAAAAAGATAGAAAATGTATGTGAAACTCTACATCATTAAGACCAAAGCAGGATAATTTACATATTTTCAAATATATATTTAAAAAAAAACAACAACACTTCAGCATCAATGGGATTGTTCATCAGGTATAAACTGAATTTTCACCAAGCCCCATGAGCTGAGTTCAATCCCTGAGACCTTCATGGTATAAGGAGAGAACCAACTTCTTCAAATGTCCTACAACCTTCACAGGTAAACCTTGGCATATGTGTACCCACACACATAAACACATACCTACTCACATACACACACAAGTAAAGAAATGTAATTTAAAAATTAGAAAGAAACTCTTGAAAATAATGTATCAGGACTATTATTATAATAACTATACTGTATGTTGTAGATAGGCAACGATGCTAGTTAAAATAAGTATGCATTTATTAGAATAGGGACTATGAGAAATTTTCATGTGATTTTCTAAAGGATTAATCACATAAATCTCAGAGTTGGAAGTCTGATCCTGAGGTCATTTATATAGTCTAAGATTCATAATATGAGAAATACTTCATATGTATTCACTGGTGAGAAAAATGATACTATTTTCTCCTACTTTATGTCATTTCAGTAGGTGCATCTGAGTATATATAAAGTGAAATACTCCATCAGGATATCCAATTTCCATGGGCCATTTGATCAATATTACCTCTGCTGGAGAAAATCATATTGTGCATTATGTATGTGCAAAAACCCTTCCTTCTCTGGAATCTACATAGTTTGTCCTAAGAGTTATCTTCTCTCAATATTCCTGGCAGTCAGAGAACACATTTTCCTATAATTGTGGGTTGATGTGGGAGGTGATGGATGCTGTGAATATGTTTTATTGCCATTGGTTAATAAAGAAGCTGCATTCGGCCAATTGCTTAACAGAGTAAAGCCAGGATGAAAGAGATATATAGAGAGAGTAGGTAGAGTCACAGGAAAGCTATGTAGCCACAGAAAGGAGACAGATGCACTGGATCCTTGTCAGTAAGCCACAACCACGAGGTGATACACAGATTAATGGAGATGGGTTAGTTTAGGAGAGAAGAGCTAGTTTAAAATATGCTTAAGCTATTGGCCAAACAGTATTGGAAATAATATAATACCTGTGTGATTATTACAGTTCTGGGAAGCTGGAAATGAACAAGCAACAGTGGGTGTTTCTCTATTAATGATATTATCATTTTGTACAATGGCTACTTTTAATTGTCAAGTTGATATAACCTAAAATCACCTGGGAAGAGAGTCACAATGAGAGAGTTTCTACTGGGTAAGCCTATAAACATAGCTATGGGAGGCTGTCTTAATTAAGTTAATTGATGTGGGAAGACATATTCCACTGTGGGGCATAGCATCCCCTAGGTAGGAGGGACTTGACCTATATAAATAGAGAAATTGGGCTGAGCACAAGTGATCAAGAGAGCATTAATTCATTGGTTTCTTTTTATTCTTACCTGGGTGTGAATTGACTAGTTGTTTCAAGTTCTTGAATCCTTGGATCCCATCCTGTAATGGATGATAACCTGGAATTACCAGCTTCATACAGAACAGGATGCTTTATACAGAACAGAAATGCTGATTTCTATTCAGGGTGCTTCAGAAGATAGCAACTGCTCACTATGATACCTAGACTATCACATTTTAAAGGACATGTGAGTAAATAATTCCACCTCTAAATCAACACGAAATTGACAATTCAGAATCAGCTGTCCTGAGATAAAGTGAAAAAGCAAGTGACCTAAATGGAATTCATGATATGTTGTTTATTTAGTGCTAGCCTATGTTAAAAGAGTTTAGGTGCTGAGCACTTGATAGTCTAGATTTCTTTTTTAGCCATGATAACAGTATGTGCCTATAAATTTGGTTTTTTCCCCCTGTTTGATCTAAAACAAGATAGATTTGTCTAAACTCCACAATCCCAACACTCTCATAAGAGTAAACACTTTCCATGGAGATTTCAGGAATGTTCAGCCTTCCTTTCCCACTGCAGTCTTTGAAGTTACTTCAAGACCATCACAGTCCCTTAATTACTAGTGTTTCCTGTATCACTTAACATTCCAGTGAGGGCGGCATGGGCAAGTTTTGCTCTATCAGTTGCCACAGTGTACCTCGTCAATTTGTTCCCCTGTTGTCTGTCCTGAAAACCAGATGAAAGCCTTTCTTTCCCTGCTTGGGGCAATTACATTTATCCTTCATCACTCAGATTTCCCAGGCCTGACATTCAGCTTCTCTTTACACCGATATTTGATACTACAGGTTGTGTTAGATAATTTCCTACAAGCAAAGTAGGAGCTGTCGAAGCACCAGGGATTTCTGGGTTTCTACTCTGCATGTCATAAAGGGTTTCCTGCTCTGGATTAACAACCCCAAGGAAGAAAATTGTCCACACTAGGGGGGCTGGATCTCCTACAAATAGCAGAATCTTAGGACGGAATAGCTTGGCTTTCCTTATTAGAATTACTATGCTAGCACTCTATAACTAACCTTAATGATCCAACCTCACCTCAATAAGCTCTGATTACTCTCAGAGGTCTGATTTTAAGGAATTATTTCATAAAAAAAACTTCAGGTGGAATTTGTAGTCCTAAATTTGCTGGTACAGAAAAGTTTTTATTTTTAAGGTTTTTTATTGTGTTTTTATTTTGAGATTACTAACATAATTACATCATTCCCCTTTCTTTTCCTCCCTGCCAGCCCTTGCATGTTTCTCTCTTTCAGTTTTGTCTTCTTTTTCTTTGTTACTGTGTGTGTGTGTGTGTGTGTGTGTGTGTGCGTGTTCCTAAATACATGAATACAACCTTATCGGTCTGTATAAAGTAACTTTGTTACTTGTAGGTATGCTTTAGGACCTTACTGTTTGATATTAGAAAACCAATTAGTATGCTCTTTCCTTGCAAAGACTATTTTTCCCACCCTCTGCATTCCTCAGTTGTCTGTCATTGTTTGTCTAGGGTTGAAGCCTAGAGAACTTTCACTGCTTCCACAATAACATATACATGGGTGCCATCCTTTTCAGGTCATATTCAGACAGCCATGCTGGAAAGACATGAATATAGCTTCTGATATTCATAGGAGACACAATCTCACAAAAATCTTTCTGTTCTTTTTTAAAGTCTTTCCATGCTCTCCCTTCCACAATGATCCCCGAGCCTTATGTATAAAAGTTGTGTTGTGAATTCATCAACTGGGATTGGGCCCCACATTTTTACATTTTAACAGGTTGTAATTTTCTGTAACAGTCTATTATTTACTGAAAAGAAAAGTCTCAAGATACCTCTTTTTGGCAAATATTAAAGCATAGTTGAGATTTAGCTGAATAGAAAATTAAGTCATGGTGAAAAAAGGCACAATACGTTCTTATATAGAGAATTCTTCAACATTGTGTGTTCTAATCCAGGACCAGTTTTTGTCTGTGCACTTTTAAGATAGAAACTGAATTCCACTGGGATTCAAGCCAAAGACATGAGATTGTCCTCTTGGCTGTGACATTTTATTACTATTGGGAAGGCACCCAATTATTTGAGATTCCAAGTTCTTACTGGGAAATAGGAGTAACACCCAGCACAAACATTTTTGATTATATTTAAAGAAGGCAATGCAAAAGAAAGTCTTGTAAACATTCCAATGGTGTCACATCTTTGTCAGTTACCACTTCCATTTTAAAGCCCTTTTAGAACCATCATGTCTCAACATTTCAGAATAGTTTGGTTATTATGAAACTAATTCAAAGGTCTGAGACGTGTCTCAGTAATAGACCACATGCTTGGTGTGTGCTGAGACCTGGATTCCATCTGAGTAACAACAGAGAAATGCAATGTTAGGTACGTGTGTGTGTCAAAACTTCCAGTTATCACATTGAGTTCATTTAAAATAGGATTAATTATAATAAAACATCAATATCTCTATATCAAAGCACAGATACCCATTAGGTGACATAAATAAGCATTGTGCACTTTCATAATTATTTCAGACAAGGTTCACATTCAGTAAAAATACTTGCATATTCCAGTACTATATTTATTCATATTTTGGAGTTAGAAATGAGAAACTGCCAACCTTTTTTCCCTTGATGCCACCACAAATCAAAATTCCTTTTGAGGAAGTGAATGCAAATTTTATTTTTAAAGAGCCATTCTTGAATATCTGTCTGTCTCTATCAGATCTGATTTTTGTGGAAGATATATAGTGGAAGCAAATATTGCATGAGCAAAGACAAAGAAAGGCAAGAAGAGCAAGAGGAAGATGAATGGGGATAAAGAGGAAGAACAAGAAAGTAAAGGAGAAAGAATGGAAGAGAAGAAAGAAAGGGAAGAGGAAGAAAGAGAGAACAGGAGCGAGAGCTGGAAGGAGAAAGAATGGACTTCAGTTGTACTTTTTTAAATTACTCAACAAAGAAAGATAAAGTAACCCAAGAAATGATAAAAATTGTGTGCATAATTCATAAAGATTATTATTAAGAATGCACAGAGTGTACGCACTCAAAAGACTTCAGGAGAATCATGTTTGGGCTTCTGCAAGCAGCAAGTGCCACTTTGAAGTTACAATAAAAGCCAGTAAAATTTAAAAACAAAATTAAAAAGAAAAATAATAAAAGCATTTTTCTTTCTCTTCCCCCATCCCTGCATCTCTCTGTCTCTCCCTTTCTCTCCCCCATTCCGTCACTTCATTAAAACTCCTCATTCAACAGAAAGAAAGAAAGAAAGAGAGAGAGAGAGAGAGAGAGAGAGAGAGGGAGGG
>LOEQ01008759.1:26006-49309 GCA_001685075.1 Bramus lutescens
AAAGAAAAGAAAAGAAAAGAAAAGAAAAGAAAAGAAAAGAAAAGAAAAGCTACAAAGAAGCAATCTCTTAGTCCATGGTCTAGAAATGCCCACTGCCACTGTGTCCATTACGTTCTAGTCCAGGAATACAGGTGTCCATCATCAACACAGCAATGTCACAGGAGCTCAAATGCACGCAGCTAACATTTCTAACTGTTTCTTTAAGCATCACTTCCTGTTCTGCTTGGGCTTTTTGCCTCTATCGTCTATCACACATATAAAGCATTTCCAAATTGCCTTTAAAGGAAGCAGTTTGACATGCTAAATTAAACGGAGCTCCAGAGACATTTGTTTTCGGCAGCAAAAACAAACGCAACTAGACAAAAAAGAAAGAAAGGGGGAAAATGCCTAGGCCATCAGATCTTAAACCATATTTCTTTTTTGTCTGCGTGTTAAATGGCAATAATGTAAATGAATGTGAACCGCTTGGCGAGTTATGAGAAATTAAGCTGCAAATTGCAAAGCTGGTGTGTGAATGCTGGCATGGGCGGGATGCGATGATAACACGGTGGGTGGGGACCTGAGCCTTCATTAGGGATTCTCATTTCTCACTCATTTCATTCCCAGTTATAAAGTCCAGTGAAATGGATCTCAGTAATTGCAAAGTTGATGGCTCCATTGGTTTACAGGAAATGAGTACAACCATTACTTCTTCCTCTTTCTCTTTTCTTCATCTGCATTTTTTGTTGCATCCACAAGATTTTTGGAAAGCTTTTTTTTTCCTGAATTATCAGAAAACTCTACAGTAGCTGTGACATTTGTATGACCTACAGCCTCCAGAACACTTTTTTTTTAAACTGTGATACAATTACATCAACAGATGATGAGCCAGTAGCAATGTTCTGGATATATAACTCCTTACACTGGTAGGAAAAGGATGAACACAGAGAGAAAGAATATAAAACAGCCCTCAATTTGCTTACGTAACAACTCAAGAAGGAAACAGGACAAAGCAGAATGTTTAGTAGATATTAACAATGACAGGGCATGAACTATAAAATCTATTACAACATAGATATTAGCTAAAATGTATTCAAAGCTCTTTAGAAATTAAAAGTATTATGATTTAAAAACAACTTTAAGTAGACAGGAACTAATCTGTTCAGTGGCCAGTTCTTCAAATTAATGTAAAAGAAACATTATGTTAAACACTCATTTCCTGTCCTGCACCAAAAGCATGCTATAAATGTACCTGCTCCAGGAAAACATTCATGTTCTCCTCATCCCCTAAGAGTGACTATATTTCTATACACCAAAAACATTATCTTATAATTAAAGATGAGATAAAATCATCTGTAGGATGAAGTAGGTAGGGTCAGCTAGGGGTGATATGTTGCACGCGACCCTGCTGGTACACCCCTTGGGGGAGAGGGAGAGAAGGCATGAAGTCAGTGACATAGACAGTCATGTGGATAGCAAAGTAGGTAGCTGTAGGCTCGTTTATTGTGGAGATCAGGTTTTCTTATACACCCCCCGCTCTACATCCCACTGGCTGTTGTGAATGAGTCTGTGTTGCTGACCTCCTTTTTTTGATTTGTGGATCAGGCAACCCCACATCATGGTCTCCAAGCATGATGAAAGAGTCCAGGTTCGACCAAGGGAAAGTCATTAGTGTGCATGGCCATGCCAGCCGGTAGTCTATGCACCAGCAGTCACTGCCCAGTCAGGCAGTCAGGCTATTTTCCTCCTACAGTGATGTTTGTAAAATTTCTAAGTATAGGAGAAATTGAGCAGAATCTGTAAATTTTCTAGCTAAGGCAATTATATGTGTCTATGCTCAAGTTTCACTTTAAAACTATAGACCATGATCAAAGTTTCAGGATGAGCCCTCTCTGTTTTCTCAGGAGGAGATATTTATTCACGTAAGTTCCATACTAAGTTACCTAATATTAATGTGCTGGGCTAATCTATGGCCTTACTCTAGTATTTGTTTTATGAAATTCAAAGCACCCATATACAATGTGTTTTTGTTTAGAATTACTAGGTGTGTTTTACAAGTTGTTCCCTTCAGTATGTTCCCTTCAGTTGTTTAATCAGTATGAAACAACCTGTGGTATATCAGCAAAATTTAACTTTTCAGCTACATAAAGAATGAAATTATGCCATTTACAAGAAAAAATGAATGTGACTGGAAATAATCATATTATTTGAATTAATCCAATCTCAGAAAGTCAAATATTGCATGTTTTGCTTTCTGTGTGTTTCCTAGATTTTATACAGGTACATAACATGAATTAAAACTGATTCTCTCTAGAGCAGTGGTTCTCCACCTTCCTGGTGCTGTGAACCTTCAATATAGTTCCTCATTCTTATATTATAGAGACCCCAACCATATAATTATTTCATTGCTACTTTATAACTGTAATTTTGCTACTGTTTAGGATCATAATTAAATATCTGAAATGCAGGATAACTGCTATATGACCTCCAGAGGGGTCGTGACCCACAGGTTAAGAATCACGGCTTTAGAGTAACAGAGGATATTAATGGAAGAGGTGAGAAAAGAGAGGGTAGGGAATGCATGGGGTAATGAGCTCAATGTACAATATACACTTGTTTGAAAACTTTAAAAATAAATTTACTTAAAAAATCTGTCATCAACATGACAAAGTACAGCTGAAATGTTGGTACTCTTTGTAGATGACATTCTTTTACTGACAAGATATTTTTAAAGTGAACACAAAGAAAATATAAACATGTCTAAGTACACGCTCTGGAAGCAAGCAAGAGCAGACTCAGGCGGGTGGGACAGGAAGAATGATGCATTTGGTACTGTCAGTGACATGGTCAGTGCACAATTCAGTAGTGTCTCACATCACAGCAAAGGGGATCCTTCTTATCGATTTGGCTTTCTTTAAAAAGACCTATGACTGTGTCCTCTATAACTTTTCTGTCTCTTCTTAGAATAACCTTTTAACCATACACAATTAAGTTACACGGAAAACCTGACTTCATATTTATGTAAATTTTGAGCCCTTCAATTCCAAGATGGTATAGTTTACCTCTTGGCTTGAGCTTACAACCAAATGGTCAGATGTCTGAGCAAAAATTCTGAGGGTCTAAACTGATAGTTCTGGACAAAATAAACATGAATTGATAGACTGGGAAAAGAATTGCCCTCCTCTCATTGACTGGGTCCCTTCCAAACAGTTGAAAACTTGTGTAGAACAAAAAGCTGAATGTAAGAGAAATGGTCTTTTCTTGCCTGCTTGAGGCCAGGCATTGGCCTTTTATGGCCTTCAGACTGAAAATCAGTCTTTTGTGTTCTAGAACATGCATCATTGGCTATTTTGTTTCTCAGTCACTTAGACTAGACTTTTAACTACTATAATGATTCTCTTAATATACAAATCCCAAGTGGATATTGATTAAGTCAGCCTTTATATGCACATGAACCAATTCCTTATAATGAGACTGGAAGAAAGACATATTAGAAACTGATAAATAATATGAATGGGATAAGATTTGAAATACATGTAGATATTGATATGAAGATAGAAATATTCTGTAGATTATAAATTTCTGGAGAACTCTAATGCTACAAACCCTAGGGTTACAGAAGATTTCAGGTTATGAAAACGAAAATTTGAAGCTATTAACTCCAGGAGGGCTAGACATCAGTGGAGGGCACTGTCACAGTTTGAACGTGAAATTAACAAAGACTCATGCCATCAACTCACAGTGCTTTTTGCAGAAGATGTAGAAACTTTGGGACTGTGACCTAGTTTAGTTTGAAATACCTTGCTGTAAGTAGGTGTTGAAAATAACAGTCTACTAGTGGATGAGTGGACCCTACTTTTTGGTTCATCAAACTATAAAATGGTTATACCATAAACCCCTATAACACTGAAAAGGCCATTTCATACTACAGGCCTTCCCTACAAGGATATATGGACACCCAAGAAACTATGAGCCAACATAGACCCATCCCCTCCCAAGTTGCTTCTGTTAGAAGTTCTGTTACAAGAAAGACAACTAATATGAAGTCCAAGAAAATATTTCTCATTAGATATTTTCAAAGTAGTTAAAAATTGCTTAAAAGAAAGTTTTGGCAAGTGATAAAACTAAATATCTACACTGCTAAATGCTTAATATTTGAAAAAAAATGTATCATGATCAGTAATTGTTTTTATCCTTAACAAAAACATTGCAAAGCATGAGGAGATGAGATATAGAGTTATTAAATTATATATACTCATGATTCCATCACTAATGAGAAAATTGAGATGATGTGGGATTCTTCCCTCATGCTGTGAATATGTTTAACTACCATTGGTTAATAAAGAAGCTGTGTAGGCCTATGGCAGGACAGAATAAAGCCAGGTGTAAAATCTGAACAGATATATAGGGAGAGTAGATGGAATCAAGGAGAAGCCATGTAGCTACCAAAGAAGAAAGATCTTGGAACCCTGGAAATTTACCAGTAGGCCACAATATTGTGGTGATATACAGATTAACAAAATGGGTTAATTTAAGATGTAAGAGCTAGCTAAAAATATGCCACGTCATTAGCCAAGCAGCAGTACAATTAATATGGTTTCTGTGTAATTATTCTGGTCTGAGCAGCCAGAAAATGAATGAACAGTTTCCATTTACATTGAGCCAATATGGTTCTAATCCTTTGATAAGATTCTGTGACCAAGGCAACTAACAGAGAAGAATTTATTGGAGACTTTAATCTTCGGAGGGTTAGAGTCCATCACCATCCTGCTGATAAACTCTGCAGCAGGCAAGCAGACATGGTACTGGATCAGTAGCTGAGTGCTCACATCTTTATGCATAAGTAGGAAATAAAGAGAGCTAACACAGAAAGGCATGGACTTTTGCAACCTTAAAACCTTAAAACCAATAACACATCTCATTAAACAGGATCATACTGCCAATCTTTCCCAAAAAGTTGCACCAACTGGGGATCAAGTATTCAAAATGTGAGTTCATGGGGTCCATTCTCATCCAAACAATTATTTTCTATACTTGATCCCTATAGGCCCTTATCATAATGCAAATTGTATTTAGTTCAACTTCAAAAGTCCCATACTCTTTCAAAATCTCACCACAATTTAGAAGTTCAAAATTTCTTCTGAAATTCAAGGCAAATTTTGAGCTGTAACAACCTTCCCACATAAAATCAAAATAAAATGTGAATTACATACTTCCAGTACAGAATGTATTAGAATATAATTTATCATTCTAAGAGTGACAAATAAAGATGTAATGGAGAAATAATGGACCATAGCAAGATTAAAACTCTGCAGGATGAACTCCAAATTCTGTAACACTATATTCTGAATAATGAGCTTAGGTCACTCCATTCTTCTGGCATTGATGACCACAATACATTTTGTTCTTTCTTGAGTTTGCTCCATTTCCTTTATGCATCTCCTGCTGACTGACATCCCACAGCTATGGCACCTCAACACCCAGGGTTCTCCAGTGTAATCTGGGTTTCAATTTTCTATCTTTCCACAACGACTATTCAGAGTCCCCATGCAGGGAATTTCTTGCATATAACTGGCCTCTGCAGTTCTCTGAACCTTGGAGAAAGATTCTGTAACACTTCAGTTCATCCTACCTTCACAAAACTAAATCCAGAACAAAGTGGCAGAGCCTGCCAAATTTGACTCCTTCTTCGGATAGACCATACACCCCTTCATGAGTTACATTTGCACAATATTTGATTTGTTGAATAAGCTTTTCCCTTGTAGTTGCATTTTAGGCATGGAGAATTCGTTGGACTTTTTTTAGAGTTTGGATTCTCAGTTGGGGAGGGTCTTGCATTAAGGACACTCCTTTTATTCTATTTTGGACCACGCCTCTCATTTTCTCTTTTAGCACAAGTTTTGATTTCAGCATTTAGTTTCCTGGTGCTCTCTTTTCTCCTCAAACTATACATTTCATTTGATTATGCCCCACTTGCTCTTTTTCATTGTAGAACTGCATAAGAGGCTTCACAGTATTAGTCTGTCTTGAGATCATTTCTGCCAATGAAATTGTCTAAAGCTTTGCAATTTAGCCGTGGGCCATTTCGTAGGATGAGAGTAGAGAAAAGTTACAGACTTTGAAGACGTAATAAGAGTGTTCTCTAGTTCAGTTGCTAGTACTATTCTCCTCTGAAACCTCCTGAGTAGGACCTCCATAGTCCATATTGTTTGCAAAACTACTGTCATCCAAACTCCTACTAGCATGACCCGTTTACAGTTCCCAGATGCGAAGTCTTCCACATTCCCTCAACAAACAGCATGGTGTGACATGCCACAACAATAGCCTACTCCCTGTGGACTATTGATATAATTGTTTTAATCTCTCACTTAGTTACATTCTGTTTGCTATCATAAGACACCATGACCAAGTCAAATTACAGAAAAGCTCACTGAGGAGTTAAAATTTCAGAGGGTTAGATTCTATAACTATCAAGCTAGAGAGCATGGCAGCAAGCAGTCAGACATAGGAGGCTTGGTTCGCAGGTAGTGCAACTGTTTTGGAAGGATTGAGAGGTCTGATCTCACTGGAGGGAGTGTATCAATGGGAGCTGGCTTTGAGGTTTTTAAATCCCATGACATTTCAAGTTAGTTCTTTTTGCCTCCTCTTTCTTCTGTGTATATATATATATATGAAATGAGTAGTCTGTTCCTATCTAACTTACTAATTACCTTGCCTTTCTCTTCATCTTTTTCTATTCCACATTTGGAGCAAGATGAAGTTTTGTCATCTTGTTCCTTCTACAAGCTCTTGAGCAAACAGATGAGGGATATTCAAGGTAAAGCACCCTTGTGGTTTGTTAGGTGTGATTTTGCTATCGTTCCACTGAAACCTAAAAACAAATGAGAATTCTAGGAAAGCACTAAAAATGTAAAATTCCTCCATGTATAACAATTTTCTCTGCCTTTGGCTTTATTTTGGAGAAAAAAGCCAATGATGGATAGGAAAAAATAAATATCTCTTAGTATCAAAATCTGTTTTCTGGTTTTGTAGATACGTTTTCTTTATTTTCAAAATGCAGTTATTTTTTATGTTTTCCAGATAAACATAGCTTGCTTACATGGTTTGATATATTTGTTTATCTGTATATATATATATATGTGTGTGTGTGTGTGTGTGTGTATCTATCTATCTTGATATATAGATATATAAGTATATATATATATGCGTATCTATTGGCAAATCAATACATTTAAATATGTTTATCTATTTAGTAGCAATAAAAATAAATAATATTTAGAGCAGGGACAAAAATCTAGATAGAGATATATAGATAGATATAAACCATACATATCCAATATATCATGGCTTCAGATTTCTCTTCTATAATCATTCATTACTTGCTTGTCTCTAATTTTCAACAGTCATGATTTATACAATCTTTTATATTGTCAAATTCAAAGGAATTTACTCAATCTATTTATTTTTGAGGTTCATTCAACATTTGGTGCCACGTGTTCCTTCTAAGGGATAAGTTTTAGTACCCCAAGTATAATATACAGTGGAAGATTTTATAGCTTCCTTCAGCCTTCTGGTTAAGAAAGATTATATTTTTAAAGTACATATACAGAATGATTCAACCTAAAACCACACATACAAACAACAAAAGCAAATTTTACTTTTGTGTATGCACAATAATGACACACATAAAACAATAGTGATCAATGAAAAAGATTCTTATCTAGAGTTCGGTGATATGGGTGATGTTCAATGGAACATATCCAGAAAAGCCTGGAAGGAGAAAATGAGGAAGGAAAATAATGTCCTTCTATTTTATTAAAAATATTAAAATATATCAAGATATGGAAAAGATATCATTATAAGAAATAAATACTTAGGATATAAGAAGCACTGAGAATTGTTGTAAAAGTAGTTCTGTGAAGTGTGCAGGATTAAGAAAATCTACTACAAAAATGAGTTATGACAAAGCAAAGAAAACTAGTGATGTGGGAGCCTCAGATAAAGTCTATATTCTTCAAAGGGTGGCTTCTCTCCTTTTCTTCTTTTTATATGTGTCTTTGGTGTGTATACATATATGTGTACTTGCATGTGAGTGAGTACAGGTATGCATGTACCTTTGTGTTAAAGCTAAGAGTTGATTTTTTTAAAAAAATATTTCTTTATTTATTATATATACAGTGTTCTGCCTGCATGTATGCCTACAGGCCAGAAGAGGGCAACAGATCTCATTATAGATAGTTGTGAGTAGCCACGTGGTTGCTGGGAGTTAAACTCAGGCCCTTGGAAGAACTGACAGTGCTCTTAACCTCTGAGCCACCTCACTAGCCCCAGAGTTCATATATTGTGTCTTCTCAGCTCCTTTCCTCTTTTCTTACTGAGATAGGGTCTCATGCTGAAACCAGACTACACTGACTCTGATTAATATAGCTACTAGGTTTACCCTGACCGTTCCTTGTCTCTGCTTCAACACTGATGATATTACAAGAGCTTACCAAGCCTGGTGGCAGTGAGGGAGAATCTGTGGAACTGAGCTTTAATGCATACACCTTGAATGAAGTGGTCCATCAACTAAGTCACCTCCCTATTCCAAGTGTCTGCTTTTAAATACCTTAATATAATCTGCAGCAGCAAATTCAATAATGTTGAGAGTGGTGACATAACCTACAATAATTCCCTGCTGGCTATCTCTCTTTGGAAGAGTGTTTTAACTTGCTCACCCATGTCCATTGTGAATTATAAGAGAGCATAGACAATAATTTATCCTTCTTGACTCTCACAAAACCTTCATTAATTGTGTAGTTAAATTATTTATTAATGTTTTATACAAGCTAGTACTTATTTTCTTCCAAATCCTGGACTGCAACAGGAACTATCTCACAAATTTCAAATGCTCTGGTTAAATTGGAGATAGGCTTGGCTCATGGTATCACAACTGAATTGAGCTTCAGTAGATCTTCTGTCTTCAGTCTATTCCTTTGCAAAGTAGAGTCAATACTGCACGAATCCTAAGGTGCTTATCACATGATAATGAAAGGACCATTTCTTTTTCTTTTGAGCAGTCCTTCATACAGAAAAGGGTCTGTGAATGTTGGGGAATTTGTTCAACCCATTGCAATATGGTATGGTTTTTCAAAAACGAAAGCTTTGCATTTGCAACAGCAACATGTTGGATTCAAACCAGGAATCAACCTTTTCTATCAATGAAATTAAAGGCATGGTCATGGTCACAAAAGGACACTCCATATAGCATTAAATAGGTTTATGAATTTTGTTGTTTACTGTCTCTGCTGTGCTCACTGTAACATAATTCTGTTCTTACCTGAAGTTACTATGCTATTCTAAATTTAAATCTATTTCTCTTTTTTATCTAGACTTGATTAACATGCCATACCCTCTCTTTCTAAATCATTGGAAGTAACAGTACCTTTGGCAAAATACAGTCTCACACTTCTAAGCGGCAAATTGATATATATTGTATGAACAAGATTTTTGTAAGGTAAATTAGGAATGAGCCATTTGTAGTGGTTTGAATGAGAATGCCATCCATAAATACATATTCAAATGCTTGATTCCCAGTTGGTGGAACTATTTTAAAAGTATTAGAAGGTGTGGCTTTCTTGGAGGTGGTACATCTCTAGGCACTGGATTTGATGTTTCAAAGCCTATGTCATTCCATGTTGCTTCTCTCTGGGTCCTGTGTGAAGATTATGATATAAGGTTTCAGCCACTGCTTCAAAGCTGTGCCTGCCTGCCTGCCTCCCATGTTCCCCGACACAGCGGTTATGGACTCTAATCCTCTGACATTGTAAGTCCCCAATAAAATCTTATGTAAGTTTCATTGGACATGATATTTTATCACAATAACTAAATAAATAAATAAATAAATGAATAAATAAATAATAAGAAACCTAAACTGAAGAATAGGAAAATTTTGGATAACACAGATACTTTCAACACTACACTCCTTCTGAGAAAGGTATTTTGCATTATTACAGCAATGATGAAAAGCACTGTGGCCTAGAGGTGATGTGTCACTAGAATTATTCCATATGACCTTTGAAATTTCTAGAGCATCTTCTATGGAGTTAGAAAAGAACTTGCCAGAGGTCTTAATAACAACCGATAGATACCCAGAAGAGAAATACATTTAAATATTTAGACAAATTACACAGATATTGGAAGTTCCCTTCAACTAGTCAAAGTTCCTCTAAACTAGCACTTAAAGATCATGCCACAAAAGTCATACATTAAAAAATTGTGGTGAACATATACATTAATCCTGATTAATTATCCTATGAGATACATTTTATTAGCATTCCATTTTGCATATGAGAGTGAAGAAATTATAAGCCATTTGTTAACCTCAGCATGTGGCAGAGCAATCTTTGATCCTTTGTACTGTTTGCAGCTTCATAAGGACAGATGTCCTCACCGCTGTACTGCATTGCATCATAATGCCCATGAGATTATTTTCAAGTAATATTTCTCATTCACTCATTTCTACATCACATTATGAAATAATTACTAAATTTTCTTTTCCAGGTCAAAATCCATAAAAAATTCTATTGAATTCTCAGAGGTAAGAATGAGACAATCCACCCATTGAAAATGTGATTCTAATTCTCCATTGTCTCTTAATTTTCAAAAAACACAGCCATATTTTCATGGCTCTCAAATGGCTCAAATAGTGAAAGACATAAAAATAACAAATTAGAAAAAAGGAAACAAGGAACAAAAAAACAAACAAACAAAAGCTAAGTTTTTAGGTATTTTTTTTTCTGAAAATTAGAAGCAACTGATATCAAATTCATTTTCTAGACTTGAGAACTAAACTTCTCTCTCAGTCAGACCTAAGGCAGCTAAACCCCAAATGAGTTCATTACTTCTTCTCTGGCATGCCAAGAGAGAGCTTGGTTCCCAAATGCCAGCTGTTTCAGAGGCCTTGGGGCCTGCATCACCTCTAGGAACATTAGCTTTAACCTTCCAGTCTCTTTGATTTAATCATATACCTGTGTAATTAAAATCTAATAGTCAAGTTTCAGGGGCAGAAAGAAGCAGGGGCTGGGCCGCTGCCATTTAGCCTAAGCAGATGGCAGACACTGCTCCCTAAACAACTGTTCAGATTGAATGGCAGGAGCTCCTTGGCAGAGACTCTGTTAAGGGCCAGCAAGAAAAAGCTCGGGCCACTCAGTTTGAACACTGTGTGCCTTCTCACCTGCTTCCACGAGATAAGGTGCAATGCATTTTTAATATACACCTTTATCTCTCTTTGACAGTCAAGAGGATTTCCATGCACAACCAAACCATAAGGTAAGCAAAGCTAATAGGTTTGATTTGTAGACAGCATATGGACCCTTGGGTACAAATTTATGTATTCTTTTTTTATTTTGTTGCCTAAAGCTTCTCAAGTCCTGAGAAAGAGCTTTCATGATGGAGTTTAAAGATGCTGCTTCAATTTGTTTAAGGGTTGTTAATAGCCAGATGTTATTTCAACATCTGGTTGGAGTTTATTTCATGATTTTACCAAGCTGACATCAGCAGCATATCCTGCCTTGTTAATTATGTTGTTCGAGGTATGCTAATATCACAGTTTATATACACTCAATTTTTATATGCAAATTGCAACAAAATGTATTCAAAACTCTGAAATATGAGATAAAGCTTAAAATTTTCTTTTAATTGCCCAGTTTTACAATTTGTTTGATATTAATAGGCAAGGGTGTGTGCATAATTGGTTTATATCTAACACTAGCAAGCATCCATATGTTCATCATCCAAACACTGATTAATTACAATGTAAAGATAATATGGTATCATGGCTATCATTTTTGTATTTACAACATAATTATAGTTCACAATTTCATGAAGAAAATAATCTATAAACTAATAACACTTCTCATTTATTGAAAATATACTTTTTCCCATGCGCTATATTCCATTATGGCTTCTCCTCTTCTTACTCCTCCTACTCTGTAAGTTCATAAGTTTGTCTCTCCTTCAGTGTTAGGAAGGACTGATGTTCTTCATCCTTTCTGGCTCTTACCTCCTTTCTGCTTCTTCTTCTTCTGCAGGATTCCTTGATCTCTTGAGTGTAGATATGTGGAGACATACTCTTTAGAGCTGTGTGTTCTGAGATCTTCCACTTTCTGCATATTGCCTGGCTGTGGGTCTCCATATTTGCCCCCATATTCTGCAGGAAAAGATTCTCTTTTGACTGCTGAGTAAGGTGCTATTCTACTCCTCTTGTATACTTGATTTTCTGGATGGTTTGGCCAGTAGTTGGCCCAGTACGCCTGTAGTTGTTGGAGAATAAGATAAAGAGATGAATAAGGGAATAATGAAATAAGACAAAAGGGAAGGAAGATTGAGGGAGAAGCTCACTTTGTTCTTCTTTTATAGACAGTAGCTTTTGTCTTGCCAAGTCCTACAGCCATTCAGTCCCAATAAACACACAGATGCTTATGTTAATTATAAATTATTTGGCTAATTGCTCAGGTTTATTACTAACTAGTTCTTATGACTTAAATTCACCCATAATTCTTGTCTATGTTTAGCCATATGTCTTGGTACTTTCTCAGTAAGGCATTCTCACCTTGATTGCTCTGTATCTGGCTGGTGACATTGTCTCTGTCTTTTCTCTTCCCAGAATTCTCCTAGTCTATTTGCTCCACCTATACTCCCTGCCTGGCTACTTGCCAACTAGTGGTTTATTAAATCAATATGAGTAACAAATTTTTACCGCGTATAAGAGCATTATCCCTCCCACAGCATTTTGGAGATTGGAGCAGAAAGGGAGGGGAAGCCATAGCATCTTGTTTGCTGCAGAGGTGGGGATGTGACTGGGAATTGGATTTGGAGGAGAAGATAGAGAGATAACGATCTGTAGTAACCCTACCAACTTTAGTGACCAGTAGCTGGATGATATGTTAATAGTGGTTATAAACCTACACTATGCATAGAAAGACCATAAATAAAATCACCATTCTCTTCATTATAGCCCCGAAATATATTTATGTGTATGTGCATGTGACTCTGGGTGGTTATAGTCACATATACAGATAGTTTTCCAGAAGGTCAGAAGAGGGTGCTGGTTTCTATAGACCTGGAGTTGCTGATTATGGGTGCTGAGAACAAAATTCTGGTTGTTGGAAAGAACAGAAAGTGTTTTAAACCACTAAGCCATCTTGCTGGCTTTCTTGCAATAGTCATTTTACCAAGAACTCATCAGGGCAAACCTGAAAAACATATCAGTGGAAAGGTTTTGTTTTCAGCAGTATTTTGAAAGTGTTATTCATATTAAAGTAAATTGTTCTAATTTTATCGTATAACATTGAAAGACATATGATAGATGACACTAGCTTAATTATTACAAAGTCATCTTTACTTGATTCAGCACTTGAGACTGAATTGTGAAAGCATATAATTTTGGTCCAACTAATTAAAGACACAGGTCCTTTGTATTCAATTTTAAAACAAAGTAAAAATTTTGTTGCTACATCTCCCTCATCATTTCTTAGAGAGCTTGATACTCAGCCCTGTCCCCATGACTAATAGCAACACACAGAGAAGGATCCATAAAGGTAGACTTAGCCTCAAAACATCCCTGCAAAACAGGTGAGGAACGGAGTTTCAAAGAGCACAGAGGTTAAGCGACTCAATCAAAGTATCCCTGTGGCTGAGCACTTAATAAAGTCTACATCTCCACATCTCGGGGCGGAATCTCTCCAAGGCAGTTATGGTGAAGCAAGCACAGTATGCTTGGATCTGTGTTTCTTTCATGTGCTTCTAAGGAAAATACAGCAGGCCAGAGTAGCAACTGGGGAGAATGCTAATAGGTACCATAGCAGAAGAATCTTTAGTTCAGCTAGTCATTCCCCTTAACTTTTTAAATGACACACATACACTGTCCTTCCAGAGATCTCTTGCTGGGAAGTCTGGTTTAAATGACTTAATGGGGCACCCTCAGTGATGCACTACATCTTCTTCACCCAGGCAGGATTAGGCAAATGACACTCCACTGATGCTGCTGAAAGATTTGTCATCTTAGATAACCACACAGGCACCTTTCCAAGTTACATTTACTCCATGACAGAATGTCTTTGTTTTCTAGGTTGCAATGCTACTCAACACTGAATTCAAATAAGCAGATTATCTGTGCCAGACCCTCAAATAGAACCTGAGTGGAAAGGATATGTATTCTAAATTCAAATGCACAGCTAAATATCTAGAACTCAACCCCCACTTATATCTAGTAAATAACATTCTTTTCAAACAGTGTATGTAAGCTGATGGATATGAGAAAGAGGGAAAAATCCACTCAGAGCCTAGCTATAGGATTTGCCCATGAAGAAAAAAAAATCCATGCACTATATAATAAATAGAATCAAAGTTAAGTGATTTTAGGGTGCTTTTATATTGATTAATGTCCAAAGTGCTGTGACAACCTGTTTTTTCTCTTATGAAAAGAATGGCAATAAATTTGGAAAGCAAAAACTTTTCAAAATAATATAATGTCCAATAATAGGTAATTTGTAACTTTTTGTAAACCACTAAAAATATATTCCTGGTTTGTATTTATTCCAAGAAACTTAGTCAATGTCAGTAAAATCAAAATGTTTAAATCCTTTAATAAATGAAGATTATAGTAAAGTTATAGATTATCAGATAAGTCAAGAAATATCAGTTCTTATTTCATGGGTCTAATAATATTTCATTATGATAGTTTTTATCTAAACATAAAGAAAGGTGGTCATTATGTTGTTTATCTAATTGGATTCAGAGCACTATAATTTAAGAAAGTCTAAAAAATTATACTGATAAAACAAATACTTCTTCAAGATGAGAAATTCAAATTGCTTCTAAAAGACTACTTACCCAGAAGGGTACTCAATAAAAAGAAAACATGTCAAAAGTTGAAAACTTCCCTTCAATTATTTTGAAAAGATGCTTCTCAACATAGTTGCTGCACCAGAGACAGTGGCTTAGTTGTAAAGTGCTACTATCCAAGTTTGACGGATCTAAACAAAGATTTATCACTCAATGAGGACATTGAGAATGAAGCCCTCTCTCATGACTGGATTTGTACTCCTCCTTGAACTGCTTTGTCAAAGGAAAGGGATACCACTGGTTTTGGTTAGAGACATTCTGATTTACTCCATTGATTAAAATATTACATACTTTGGTCTTCTCCCTTAAGAGTTAATCAAGTTAAGCCAGTAAATCACTTTGTCAAGCATCTGTTCCCCAGGGAAGGTGATCCACAGAAGGACATACTAAGGAGAAGGGAAGAATAATTATCCCTTTAAGTAGACAATGTACTTTTCTTTCTCTTCCAGAAGTCCCTTCCTCTTTGTAGACTCATCCAGAACTCCTAGCCCAGTGTTTTCTGGCTTGCACGAGTTCAAACTCACAGAAGTGTAGTTATTTTTTACCTTCTTTAAATCTTTTTCTTTTGAATATTGGTAAGGAGTAATTGGAACTCTGATTTTTCTCAGTCTTTTCTGAAGCCCTAACCCCTACTGCCATGTAGCTCTTTGACAGGCTCCATTGCGAAGTCAAGCTGTTTTCCTGTAAGGAGACTCAAAAGGCCTCTCCTCCTCTTCCTTCTCCTCCTCCATATTCCTACTCCTAATAGCTGCCAAGATATTGTATAGCCATCCCTTGTTGTTTTATTCTCAAAATTGTATAAATAATTTTCCTTGAACTTCCTATTCTTATTCTTTATTAGCGATATTAAAACCTATCAAAAGAACTTTGAATTTTGTTATTAACAAAGCCATGATGACATGTGTTTTACCCATAGTCAGCAATTAAATAATCCAAGCATGGTGATATGCACGTGTAACCCCACAATTTGGTAGGTAAAAGTACATGAGTCAATACCCATGTCTGGCCAGGTAGCCTAGCCTATTTAATGAGCTCAAGGAAAAGAGATTCCCCTGTCTCAAATATAAGATTGGTGTCACTTGAGAAATACACTTGAGTTTAACCTCTAGCATCCATACACATGCACACTTACATACATATTGGGCTGGACACAAATGCACATACACATAAATTTCAAAATATATATAGACCACCTAACTGTGTCATTTGCATAATATCAGTTCAAATCCTTAAAACATTACCCAAATCAACAGTCATTAAATTAGAATTCAAATGCAATTTGGATCTTTACATAACATACAACATGCTGTTAATATACTTTGTTTTGCCTTCTGTCTAAGAAATATTAATGTTCTTATTCATTACTTTACTTTCTAAAAACAAAGCTGACCCAATGTGACCTACTTGATAAACATTATTGATTTAGTTTTGTTTGGAATGCCATGTTTAATATAGCAAAGTTTTTAAGTATCATATGCATTTGCTCAAAGTCCTGGTGAGAAAGCATATGTATGTAAGCAGGTGGTTACCATTAATACTATGTCTGAAGTTTTTTCATTGTTCAAAAAATAAGAATGTGATGATTAATGCAAACTTTTAGTCAAAAGGCATGCTGAGAGTCTGAGTAAACCATTAACAATGTAAGAAACAGAATATGTGTCTTCAGAAGCATTAAAAAATTCTTGGAAAAGACACAATTTAAGCACACATAAAAAAACAACAAAAAAAGATTTAGAGACTAATGCTGGTTTGGTAAAGTGATAGCTATAGGTTCCCCTTCAATTGTTCAGTACCAAATGATCAACACCAAAAACACATGCATACATGTAACTGTATACAGATTGATTATGTTGCATTTATATATTTAGGAATACATGCACACAAAAATGTAACAGCAAATTTAAAGAAGATATACATTTGAATGAAAGCATGGGGAGAACAGAGAAAAGCTTGGTGGGAGTAAGGGAAACAGAGAAATGGTATAACTATCATTAATTACTAAAGAATTACTTTAAACGCATCAAGAGATGGTATAAAGAAGAGAAAAGAATAAAAAATAAAATTGCATATAAATATAGCAAGATAGTCAAAGTTTAACAAGTCAAAATATCTTTCTAAGAATATGTCATGATGCTTTCTTCCTCAGCGCTACCTGTGAGGTGGCTGCCATCTCCTTTGCAGCGTCATGGCTGCCCTCTGGCCTCTGGTGAAGCCCAAGATCGTCAAAAAGAGGACCAAGAAGTTCATCCGGCACCAATCAGATTGATATGTCAAGATTAAGCGAAGCTGGCAGAAACCCAGAGGTATTGACAACAGGGTGTGGAGACGATTCAAGGGCCAGATCCTGATGCCCAACATTGGTTATGGGAGCAACAAGAAAACCAAGCACATGCTGCCTAGCAGCTTGCGGAAGTTCTGGCCCACAACCTCAAGGAGCTGGAGGTGCTGCTAATGTGCAACAAGTCTTACTGTGCTGAGACTGCTCACAATGTTTCCTCCAAGAACCGAAAAGCCGTTGTAGAAAGAGCAGCACAGCTGGCCATCAGAGTCACCAATCCCAATGCCAGGCTACGCAGTGAAGAGAATGAGTAGATGGCTTTGGTGTGTGTTTTATTTGTGTCTAAATAAAACCCCCAAAACTGCTGACTTGGTATTTTTTTAAAAAAAAAAAGAACGTGTCATGATCTTATTAAAAATGAATAATTTCAAAAATGCATTCTAAAATATATTTATTTGAGACTGTATAAACAAAATAAAACAAGATTGTCAGATATTGATGCACATTTAATATGTCATCCTGATTGATAGAACTATTAACAAGGTGAATAAATATTTAAAAGTTTAACAAAAGTTTAACATTTATCCAGAATGTGAAAAAGAGAATTGCTGTGGGACAATGGTCTGTATTCTGTCAATTGTATTTTAATAAAATGCTGATTGGCCAGTAGCTAGGCAAGAAATATAGGCAGGACAACCAAACAGGAAGTTGTGCTGGGTCAATGAGAACAGGAGAATTCTGGGAAGAAGGAAGCCCATTCCTCTACAGTCCTGACCTTGCCACAGAAGAAGCAAGATGTGACTGCCTCGCTGAATAAGGTACCAAGCCATGTGGCTAGCATAGACAAGAATAATGGGCTAATATAAATTGTAAGAGTTAATAAGAAGCCTGAGATACTAGGCCAATCAATTTATAAATAATGTAGACCTCTGTGTTATTTCTTTGGGACTTAATGACTGTGGTAACTGGACAGAACAGAAAACTCAGTCAACAGAGAATTTTCATGTATTACTAGTAGAACAATTTGAAGATTTTATGAGAAAAAGTGGAAATTGAATTTTCAGTTTAGCAATTCAACTGCTAGATATCCAGTCCAGAGAAATTTCACACACAACAGAAAAGATATTCAAATAATGCTTAGGAAAGAATTCTGAAAACTCTAGTACAGTTGACATATGCACCTATATACTACAGGAAAGTTGGAATCAATTTTTATATATGAGGCAGTATATAGGCAAATATTGTCACAGCAATCCCCCTTCTATAGTCTCCTGAGTTCTGAGGTGATAGATGTTACTTATGCTCTTTGCACAAAATGTTGTCTTTCTATTAATGAAAATCAAGCAAAATTAATGAATTCAGTGTCAATATCCAGGTATTAATAATATGAAAAACATACTAAATTTTGTAATAAAAAAGGGTGTGAAAGATGTAGTATACATATTATCTTATTGTAGAAGCATTCACCTCTTCATCTTTTGCCTACTAGTAGTATGAAAAATACCTTGGCTCTGACTATTTGTTAGACTAAATCTAGCATCATTCTTAGACATCATTAAAAAATTTTAATCCACTATAATCTGTGCATCTCTGAAAAAAATGTGCTTCAAGATTTCATCTGAGAAAATATTTTATATCACTTCAATAAACACATATCCATCTTAGTTCCTGATTATTCTTTTTCTTGTTTTTAAAAGTATTAAATCTCAAAAAACAGAAATTGAATGAATGCAAATATGAGTTATTGTTAAAAATTTGAGACAAGCCCTTACAACAAGCTATTGAATCATCAAATTTGGGTCAAGTGGTTTCCATTCAAGTAAAGTGGTACCCAGAATAAATGCATTTGGGTTTTATGGAAGAAAATTAATAATGGAAAATTCAGAACTAGTATGTTTCCAGCTATTTAAACATTTGATATTTCTAAAAATGGTAAATACATCAATAAGTTATGAAACTTAAGCATAGCCAAAAATAATGAGTTTGATATTGATTGTAGATAAGATTTTCAAAAGACCAAGAGACTTTTTTATATACATAGTAAATATTCTTGGAATACTTTAAACATCTAGTGTTTTTCCTAAACTATATATGCTTTGAGTAAAACTACTCAAAGATGTCTGAAGTATAAATCACCTATCCATTTGTGGCACATATATTAAAGATGTATGTCTAGCAACTGAGAGAGGTGTGTAAACTCTACAGAATAGCGTGTGCTAGTGTCTAGCCCTTGAAAATTGAAAGTTTAGCCAGATATGCTTTCTCAATGGAGTATGTGCACTTCTATCTCTTAGAGTACTTCCTTATTTCTCATTTCCTGTGCTCATAACCATGCCATCAGCAGGGATAACAGACAGAGCCAAGAACTAGACTCTGACAAGTTTCTCAGCTCCAGATTCAGGTATAATGCCCTCTCTACTGAGATCACTTTAAATTTCTTCTGAGAAATGTGGAATATACTTTGTCTCTTTCCCTTTAATGTTTCCACATGACACTAAAACAAGAGGGGGGTGGAGCCCCATCCAATACTCATTACTCTAGACCACATATCTTGTTCTTAATGGCAGCATTCTCAATATTCAATGGTACTTTCATTGAAATGGTGCTATAACGGAGTCTTCAGTAGTCCATTATCATGTTTTAAAAAGCTAGCTGTTTCATGCAGCTGGTGGCACATAACAGTAATGATAGCTATTGACTCAGTCCCCAGGGTCCAATATCCAAGATTTTGGCTTCTCCCAAAACCTATTCAAAATTCAGAGACTTGTATGAAGATAATATTAATATTTAAAGAAGGCATGATTTTATTTTAAAGTCCCAATATTCTAAACTATTAATATCATTAATATCATCAAGGTTTGAAATATTTTCAAACTGTATGACCATATTCTCCTAACACTATATGTGAATTTTTCAATCACAGTAACTGATGACAAAGAAGGCAAAAAAAAGAGATAACTTTTAACCCAGCACGTGCAAACTAGAAGGTGCCTTCTTTTGGATTGAGCTAAAAATGTGTAGTACTAGATATTGGATGCAAGTATCTAAACAGCAGATTACAAGTGGAGTAAGTTCTTTAAAATATTAGAAAATGCAACAAGAACTAGATCTATTTCTTTAGACAAATTATTCCAATATATCCCAATGAACATAGAAATTTGCAAAAATGTGACAGGTGAGGGATTTTCCCGACCATTTCTTCTACCTTCTTGAATGCATTTTGATTTCCAAATTACTTATAATGACTTTCATTCTCAGCTCTCCATCTTCAGTCATGGGATGTATTAAATAAGAAACAGACTTTATTATAAGAATATCATATAACTTTGGAGTAATTGTCATATCTCATATGATATAATATGACTCTGTTCCCACAAAATTAATATGTTGGAAACTCTGTCTCAAACTCCAATCAATAATCATTGGAGAAAGACATCAATATGGTACCTAATTTTAAGTAAAGCCATCAATTTAGGATCTCTCTCATACAACTACAGATTTTAAAAGAAGATGAAGACCTAAGCTACTATACTTACTCTGTCTTCACCATGTTAAGTAGAAATAAATAGGGCCTTAACACTTGCTAAGCAGATGCCTGTCTCATACACTTGCAGTTTCCAGTTTTCAGTACCAAACCAACCAAATATCTATTCTTTATAAATTATCCAGTCTTGAATGCTTTTGTTATAGCAATAGAAAAAATGCTAAGACATTATTAGTTGCTGTGGGTCAATAATTTTACCCTGTAAAGATTTGTTTCTTATGCTTGTTTAATAAAATGCTGATCAGCCAGTAGCCAGGCAGGAAATAGAGATGGGGTGATGAGAACAGGAGAAGAGGAAAGACTCAGTCTGCAGGCATCACCCAGATGCAGAGGAAGCAAGATGAGAATGCCTCACTGATAACATAACTCAGTGTATATTTTGGAACTGAGTGGCTGTGGGACCTGGCAGGACAGAAATATCTGTCAACAATTATTAATGTTGATGAAGTTAAAAACAATCCATAGATTTTCATTGGCCATTGGTTTTTACAATGGAAATTGATAACATTTTAGATTAATAAGTAGCTGCATCTGACATAGCACAGTTCAGTTGACTCTGCTCCTGTATGAAATTAGTGGCCGGAATTAACACTAGAGTAAACTCTTACTGACTTGCCAATTTTCAAGACACAGTCAACTTCTTCATGGGAAAAGGAAAAGGGTCTCATGAAGATATAGATACACCTCAAGGAGTGCAACTTCAGTCCAGAAAATTGAGTGAATGACTATTATTATATATTATTGTGATGATTCACCAGGTTTCTATTTGCTAACCCTGGCTTTTTCTTCAACTGTATGATTTTTATAACTCAGGTACAAATCAAATTGATTACTGTATCCATGATGTTATACTGATGATTTACTACTTTTAAAGAAATGGGTTGAATGAGTTTCTTTCTGTTATATCATTATTACTTAATAAAGGAAGCATCTTCACATTGTGCTTTTTGTTGCTATTTGTTCTTAGTCACACCAGCATAACTCCATAACCACTTGAACCCAGAGCTCATTTCAGGAGTGATTTTCATACCTTTACCTATGTCCAAGAGAGAAAAACCCATGGTATGGTTAATATTGATTGTTATCTTGATGAGATCTAAATTTCATAGTAGATAAGTGTCTGGCATCTGGACATGCCTCATCAGGACTCTTTATAGTAGGTTGCTTTGGGAAGACTCACTTTAATTGTAGCTGCCAACTGAACTGAATTAAAAGTAAGAAGTGACCTGAGACTGGGCATTCATTTCCTTTGTTTGCTGATGGTAGCCACAATGTGACTATCTGCCTCAACTTCTTGTTTCAATTATACCATGATGGACTGTATTCTAGAGCTGTATCAAAATAAAAAGATCATGCTTTCCTTTTTATCAGTTTTGGGTTTGTTTGTTTTTTTTTGCTTTTTTTGTTTAAAAAAATAGCAACAACACAAGTAAATGATACAGAAAACAGACACCAGAAGTGGGACCATTTCTGAGATAAACCTCTCAAACATGATTCATATACTTTTGGAACTGGTCTGGTGGAAGACATTGAAAGTGTTTAGAACTTTGGACTTGAAAATCCATTAAATACTTTGAACACAGATGATCCTTCCTGGTGAAAGCTTGATAGGCAAGCATGCTAAGAAATCTGGAAACAGTTGGTAGCCCACATCAAGAGGTTTCAGAGAGTAATATGAACTGTACTAGAAGCTGTGTTATAAGCCATTTATGTAAACTATTCTGGCAAAAAATAAGCAGCTATTTGTAGTACAAATTCTAACTGGTCTTAATAATTAGCTCTACAACATTATTCTACCTGTTCTTAGAACTTGAATGAGATCATATTTAAAGATAATAAAATAATACATAAATTTCAATAAATAAGAGCTTCCAGACTGTTGTATGACTACTGTTTATTTAGTGTCCTAGAATAATTAGGTCTGCAATGATAAACAGCAAAACCATTTTCAGAAGGACATCAAAATGAAATAATAAATGAAATAAAAAACTGCAATAAATAGAGAAGGGGCAATTTTAAGTTGTGCCCAAGGAATGTGCTACAAAGAGGCCATAACTGTTCTGAAGAAACTTCTTGCTATATGTTATGTGACAGGAAAAGAGGTGACCTTGGGTCAAGACACCATGTATCAAAGGATCCAATTGTAGAATAGAAATTTACTTGAAATGGCAAAGCCTGAGCAGGGAATGCAACTTACCACTCTTTCCTTCAAACAGGAAATTTTCCAGTAGAGGAAAAAAAAAAGGTTGCAGGAGCTAGTAGGGATAGAAAGCACCAAGGAAACAGGGCCTTCTAGATACAATAGGACTGATACACATATGGACTTTCAGAAACTGGGGCAGCATGCACAGAGCCTGGACAGGTCTAAAGAACATGGGCAAGGGGATGTTTTTTGATCCAGTCTATTCAGTGTTCTGTATGCTTCTTGATCCTTCATAGGAATATCTTTTCTTTTAGGTAAGGAAATTTTTCTTCTATAATTTTGTTGAATATATTTTCTGGGCCATTTAGCTGTAATTCTTCTATTTCTACTACCCCTATTATTCTTAGGTTTTGTCTTTTTATGGTGTCCCAGATTTCCTAGATGTTTTGTGATGAGAATTTGTTGGATTTGCT
>LOEQ01008759.1:54375-75174 GCA_001685075.1 Bramus lutescens
CTGAAGAATGGATAAGGAAAATGTGGTACATTTACCCAATGGAGTACTACACAGAAAAAAAAAATCTTGAATTTAACAGGCAAATGGATGGAGCTAGGAAACATTATTTTGAGTGAGGTAACCCAGACACAAAAAGACAATCATCACATGTTCTCACTCATAGATGATTTTTAAACATAAAGCAAAGAAAATCAGCCTACAAACCACAATCCCAGAGAACTTAGACAACAATGAGGAAACTAAGAGAGACTTACATAGATCTAATCTACAAGGGAAGTAGAAAAAGACAAGATCTCCTAAGCAAGTTGGGAGCATGGGGACCTTGGGAGAGGACTAAAGCGGGGAGGGGAGAAGCATGGAGGGAGCAGAGAAAAATGTAGAGCTCAATAAAAATCAATAAAACAGAGTCAATCTTCACAGCTTGCCTTCTGATTCTTCAATATCTGTGTTTCCTTGAGGTTGTTATGTATGTAAGTTTTCTTTATTACTGGGTATCATTTTCAGTGGGATTTATGAAACATAAGGAAGTCATAGGGTAAATACATTGTGGGTAGCAGTATTAGAATAATTGCCACCTACATTATAAAGACATGTACAAGATGTGATACAAGCATTATGTATATTTAAATTGTTTCCACAGTCTAAGAACTGGCTCCAAAGCTGTCTAGCCAGTAGAAAGGAAAGTCAAGATATTCACACAGGTGACACAGCCATACTGAATAAAAACTTGCAGGGGAACTGCAGTTTCCAGATGTGTGTTTAGGACAAGTGAGATAAGGCATAAGTAGCATGGACTAGCAGGTCCCTTTTAGAGGTGTATTTGTGAGAATGTTTAATTTTGTATGTTGTAGTCAAGCGGCTTAAATTCAGTTGCAGAAGCATATTTGCCTCACTCTAGCCACAAATACTGAGATTATAAAAGGTGTGTGTGTGTGTGTGTCTGTGTGTGTGTGTGTGTGTTGGAGGTGGGAGAGACAAGGGTGAGTGGTTTGTCTCCCATTTTTCTTTCATAATTTTTATGAATATAACTTACATCTTTGCATTTGCAAGCACTTTAGAGATGGCGCCACCCTCCAGGTGAACTATTTCTACCTTTAAAATGGATGATGTGTTTAATGGAGGGGAAAATGCGTATGCACAAAAGAAAACTCAGCAGCTGTCAATCATTTGGATTCCTGAAAAGTCAGCATTAGATGGTAGAAACAGAAGGCACAGGGTTCCCAGCAAGGCACCTTTTGTTATCACTTGTTTTCTTGCAAGAAAGAGAGTACATTGGGACCTTAAATGTTTGATGCTCTTTAATGTCCGTCTTCATTTTCCTCACACAGTTAAACCACTTTCAAGAAAAGCTGCGTATTTTAAAACTGTCAACCACTTCAGAAGGAGAATTCAGTTCTCTTTTACTCCTGTCAAGGATCTGTCAGCTGAACATGAAGTCCTGCTCATGAACAGCACGCCATCCACGTAACTGAACTGGGAAGCAGTACAGCCACTAGAAGGAAAACAGGCTACTGTGAGTGGGAATCTCTACCTTCTCAGCTTCCAGTCAGCAACTGAGACAACCCACATGATCCTGCAGGCATCATTAAAATAATTGCCCCAAAGTGGCTGCAGAGTACAGGCTGCCAGCTCCTAAGAGCCCGTTGAATTGAGTTTATTTTCTTTTATCTACCCACAACAGACACTTGCCCTACACACCAGTAGAGTTGACGGCTACTTGCGTCCAGGTTTCATGTAAAGTGATAAACAATTTATTTTTCCTTCATTCAAAGGAGTGGGCGTTAGGTAAATTTTTGCTTGCTTTTGCTCACCTGTTTGTCTATAGCATTATGGGATTGCACTCTTGAAATTATAGTCATCAGAGAAAGGTGCAATACTCACCAACCAACATAGGTTTACTATATACAGCTTTGCTGCTAAATGTAGGCCTCTCGTGCTAGCATTCAGTAATCACAGTTATCATTGAAATTCATAGAACAAGAACAACCCGGAGAGGTTACAAACGAAGTGCAATTTTATTTCACTTTTTGCAATAAAGTAGGCAGTCCTTTGAGCTCAGGCATTCAACTTTATATACCTGGCGGCTGTATCTCTGATTAGGTTAAGGACAGTTTAGGCAAAATCTTAATTGGCATGGCAGTTTGCATTCTCTGGGAAGCTGACTGAAGCAGAAATAAGCAGGCACAGTCATACTAGCTGATCTTTAGAGACAGACACCAGTCAAAGGCACGGTAAAGAGACAGGACTGGTTAGAGGAAGAAGTAGTATCATGATGACATTTAAATGGAAGTCTGAGATAAGCCTGCCTCCCATCCAGAAATGCAGGGCACATTGGAGCTATTCTATTTAGAGGAAGATGTCCAGGTGCCCCTTCTCTACTTTCTTTCTGTAAGAGGATTTAACCTCTGTGAAATCTCTCTTCAGCTTGGAAGAGATCAATGGGAGCTGACAAAAAGAGGTTCTAAACTAATAACTCAATAACAAGTATAGGAAAACCAAGCACACAGGCAAACGTAGCTTGCTTTCCTCACTGCTCCTAAGCAATCTTCCTTGGTGTATGTCTATTCAAATGAGCTGTGTTCAAATTTCTTCCATTTGCCTTCATACAACCTCAGTTGTCTTTATCTCACCATTTTAGTTAACTGTTGTAAGTTTTTGTGGGTTTTGGTGATTTTTAAATAAAATCATGAAGAACTTTTCTTCACAGGGACTTGTGAAGAATAGAAATTAATGGAAGAACGATGGCCCCAGGTGAGCAGCAGAAAGCCAGGACAGACACACTGAAGGAATAAAGATGTAGTGCAGGTGATCCTAGAGACTTACAATGCCGAGAAACAGTGAGGATCCTGGTTCATTGCTGGGGAGTGCCATTAGCCTGGTTTTTCATTACTGAGGTGGCAGAGGCCTCAGTAGTATTATAATTAAGAAATTTCTTGGCTCCGAAATTCTTCTTCTTATCCTTACAAATCATTGAGATTAGGAAGCCTCATACTCCAGCCTTTCCCTACAGAATACCTGTAAATCAGGATCCTCAGCAAGTCCTTGAAAGTCACATTGAAGAATGGTGTGTGCAGTAGCCAGGGCAACTGTGGCTCGAACTTTATGGAGGTCAGAAGGAGTAGAACAGGAACAACATGGGAAGTAAGGTCGCATGGCAGTATCTCAGATTGCAGAGAGAGGATGCACTCTTGGTGATGGTCCCAAATTGGCTATTCAAAGTATGACAGCAGCTGACCAGCAAGACTGTTAGGTGGGTGTTAGTGCAGAACGTAGTCATGAAGAATAAAGTTTGCTAGGGCCTGGATGATTAGATGAGAGAAAAGGGGTCCCACGACCCATCAGAGCAAGTTGGAAAAGAAATGAAAAGAGAAGATTGCATCAAGGGTATGCCAGTCATTCCTCAAAGGCTGACACAATGCAACATTGGCTTATTTCCACCACCATCCCATTCCCTTTCAAGGAGTTATTCATTGCCCCATTTGGCCACCCTAGTATATGCATGTGTGGAGAGGGTTTGGTGGATTTTCATAGGCGGAGAGCTTCTTTAGTAACCCAAAGCAAGCTAGAAATACTCAGAGGTTGAGAAACAATCCCTTCGAAGAGCTTGGTTCAAATATACAGTGCAAGTTAGTGATAGCATTAAGCAACTAATCCACAAATGCGTATGTGTGATTTTTTTTTCTTACCAGTGATGACTACTTTGCAAGGATATCTAAATTCATAATTTTGAGAAATTTCTTCGAGTTCTGGATTGAGTTTCTTGATGTCTGCTGTGTAGTAGATTCTGGCCAGATGGTTCAAGATGACCAGAGCCTCAATCGCCAAATTGCCAAAGTATACAAACACACACACACACACAAAAAAACACGTTTTTTTTTTCTCCTCACAGAGGTTGTGCTGTGACAACATAGAGCCAGATGATGTTGCTCTGGGTCACCTTATGAAACTCATCAATTAAGAGGGTGGTTATGAAAGTTCCAGATCCTGCTTTAGCTTCTCATCCAGTCACTGACTTCTGCTAGAGTGCCTTCCATGACATTTTCCTTCTCTTCATGTTCTGAGTCTATGTATTATGTGCATCGGTAAGGAGTATGAGACTTCCAGAAATGTACCACGGCACAGGCTTCCTGTGCCAGGACATTTAGCTGATGCCATAGTTTTTGTCTCCTAGTCTCAGTGGTCCTGAGCAGTGAGTGCTGATTGTACCCTTGTGCCTTGTAAAATCTGGGTATAGATGGGCTGATGTGGCTCTCAAAATCTGTCCTTGCCCAAGACATTCTACTCATTCCCTGACATTTTCAAATCCAGAAACTAAATTACTAAATTAAGCTGGGAAGGAGACTAGACTATGTTTAAGTGTCTGACTGATGGTGATTGAACTCAACAGTATAAAGATTATGACAGGTTGTTAAATCAAATGGAGGATTCCAGAGCAAAGAACAAGAATGGAAATTCAAGCTCTTTTACCGACATGATATAGGTATATATAATTAGATTTTCTGTGATACTGGTATGAGATTAAAATGTGAAAAGTCTGGAGAAGCCTGTCTACAGGTGTACATATACATGTGTAAAAGAATCAATCATCATTTAAAAATTATTTCAATTCAAATGACAGACCTATATTTAGGGCTATAACACTGCTGCTCATATGGGAGAACAGGGGATGGTGATATATCAATAATAGCAGTCAGTTTTTTAGTTTTGGAAGCTAAGTATTGCTAAAAGCTTGCTGGTCCTTTTGGTAACTTCTTTGTCTAAATATAATTTTCCATTGTTCTTTAATTAGACTGATTTATATGTATACCAAAATCACAAATGTTTTCTGGTTAATAAATATTGATTCATCCTCAAGGTATATTGATTTTTTTTATTTATGTAGTGCCACAATTGATTTACCTGTATTCTTGTTTACTGTGACTTGTGAGAATGTGACCAATTTCATATGGCTACTTTATTTTTAAATCAACTGCTTCCTTATATTAATTTGATGCATAATTTTGGAGGAAATCTGGCATCTGGAAACAGACTTTATAGTAATGAGTTCAATGATAACAACTATACTTAACAAAATAAATTGTTCCAAAAGTGTATTTCTTCAAAATGTAATTGTCTGTCACTGTAAAAAATTAGGTGAGCTTAATAAGAATGTGGAATCTTTATACCCTTGTGATTTCACCTCTGATTTTCTGTTGTTAGGTAACAGTATTAATGTTTCTAAACTGCCAGGCAAAATTTTAGCCTTTGCAATAAAAGTATTAATAAATACTTTTATTAAATCTCATTTATTAAATTCCTTTAAGAATAAAATTTGATCCTACTTAAAGGAAGCATAATATTTGAGCACTTTGAAAAATATTATTTTAATAATTTGGTTATCTTTTATCAAATTTCCTTACAAAAGTTATGAGTTTTAAAATTTCATAACAAAGAGCTGGCTTATTAGAAATATGAATAACAGCTTATAAAAGAATAGGCAATGATACTTAAAAATTTTTGTCATTAGACAATTATAAATTATTCAAAAGTCTACACACTAAATATCCTTATTAAAACAATGTTTAATTACTGCTCCAGGTGTGTGATGTGATCCAAAATGTCTGTTTGTAGACAACTATTATAAAGTTTAAACTTTTTTAAATTAGCATCTCATTGTTATGTGTTCAACAGTTGTTTTTATCAATATACTGAAGAAGTTGGGAAAGAATTACATAATTATTCTGAGAATTTGTTCTATGATTTTTTTTAAATGGATTGTTTCCAGATTTGGAGGATGGAGTGGGAGAGTTAATGATAAAATCTGTTCTGTATATTCTAAACTACATGATTATGATTGAATATTATCTTTAGTGTTATTCTCATAATTTTATGTCTCTAAATATGAAGCAATTTCCAGACTCAGACATCAAAGACTTTCAGAAATAGAAGACAAATTCGCCATTTCAAGGAACTCAAATGAGGTTTTTATTCAATGTCCTTTATAAATAAGTCTCCTTAGTTATATAATTTTTAGTTGGAACTTCAAAGAATGTTTTCAATTGCTTTTCTCCCTATTGATTTGCAGTTTTTTGGCTGTAATGCCTGGCATTGACCTTTTCACATCATTGACTCTATTAAACTTTCTGAAGTATTAGCATCCTATCTCACATGTGCGGAAACCAAGTATTTAGGGTCCCTCACATGGATTCAAAGTCACAGTTATTTGAGACTGTATTGATTGTGAATATGTATGTCACTCCACTAGCCTGGCTATTTTAAAGTAAGTCTTTATTTTTATTTACTTTTTATTTTATGTGTATATACAGTTACCACTTGTGTGCGGGTGCCCATGGAGGCCAGAGGAGGGAAACCAATTCTCTGGAAGCACAGTTCCAGATGGTTGTGAACCTCCTGATGTGAGTACTGAGAAATGTATCTGGGTTCTCTTTAAGAGCGGTAAGTGCTCAATTGTTTAGGCACTGCTCTAGGATCACTGGCTCATGTGTAACATGCCAGACATTATAATAAAATCAATGGAGCTGACTGCATGGATATTCTCTGTATATATCCTTTATGGAACTTTAGTGATTGCTGATGATTTTTACAATGAAAGGTATGAGAACAGGACTTCTGAAACCACAACAAACTCTTCTGATTTTTGAGAGCAGGCAGCCAACAAGAAAAATAAGTGACCATACCCATGGTCCAGTAAATAGTTGGCTTATGTTGAATGAATTCTGAAAGCCAATTCCACATATTTTACAGTGGCTGGCATGATTATGTGTTTGGTATACTCAAGCATTGTGCTGTGCTATTATTGTTGAGGAGGGCAATTTAATTTCACAATCCAGTTGAGAAAAGCAATGTATAAAATGTGCTCTTGGTTCACATTAGTACAAGCTGTGGCCGAGATCTGAATCTAGTTCTAGAGAGCTTTCACCCAGAAATTAAAGAGATCTGTCATGTTTGAATAGGTCTGCTTTTTCTGTGGTAGTCTAAGTGTCTTTAGATTGGTGCTTTCATTCTCAGGGGAGTGATCTTCTTTATAAAGCAATTCACTTCAGCTTCTCCTTACCTCAGAAAGACCAGGGAAATTGACAATCACCCTACTAGAAAGGGCCAGTAGGCAACAAAATACAAAGAACTGAGGGACAGCCAATCAACAGTTGTCCAAAGAGAGTAGAGATTGGTTCTATTGCATTATATAATACTATTTCCTTGGACTGATGGCAAATGATTTTATTGTAATCAATTGTACAAAAAAATTAAGGGTGAGAAGAAAAATACATATTCAATGTAAGAATGAAATGTCTGGTTTTCTAATTTTTTTGAAGAAAGAGAAAATATTGGGGAAAGAAGGAGTGTTGCTGGAAACTGCAATGAGAAATTTATGTTCACTGATTATATATATATATATGATATATATGTATATATCATATATATATATGCAAAAACGACATGACAAGGGATGTAGAGATGGCTCAGTGGTTATAAAGGATAAACATTGGATTCCTATCCCCTCATATGGCAGCTCACAACTGTCTGTACCTACTATCTCAGGAAATTCAAAGACCTCTTCTGGTCAATGGGCACAAGGCATGTACACGGTGCACAAATATTCATCCAAGACAAAAACAACATACAAAGGAAAGATTAAAATATTTTTTTAAAACTATATTAAAGTAGAAGGGTTTGTATAACTGTAAATTTCTACCAGAATGGAAAACTAAGAATATTAGTGATTGCAAAAAGTAACTGGCAAGTGGTAAATATAGCACCTGATTTGCACAACCATAAAAATACTCTCTTTGGGTTGCTGCCTTGCTGGTCATTGCAATACAAGGGTAGACTTACATGTTATGGTGCCAGCATGGTAGCATAAACTACCATCAGGTCATATCAGAGTACAGCTCAATCGAAGGCTTTAGGTTTCATTCTAAGCACGGCAAATAAAAATGCAAAACCAAACTTACAGATTTTAAGACATGCATTTTAAATCATGTCATATTTCTTATTTATTTCTGTTTTTGTTTTTCTAACACCCTCTGAGTGCCCCATTCAGGGATGTATGTTGTCTACATATGTTGAACTGACTTTCCAAAATGACCACACTTATTCACATTCTGCATGATGGACAGAATGGCTATATTTACAAAGCAGTGTGTTCTCACTGCACTCAACAATTGTACAGTGGTCCTCCTCACCAAGAAAGAAAGAGCCTATTTCGGTCTGTTATTCTGAGTCCAGTCAGTTCTTTCAATACAAGTACAATAATAAAAGATAATAGAACAACGGGAAACTTTCTAATTGTGATGCTGATAGTTGTACACAACTAAATTTTATTTGGAAAGCAGCTACTTTAAAGGACATTAGATCTATGAAGAATTCTTTTAATTATTCTAATTTATTATTCATCAGAGAAAAATGGCTATAGGTCATCTTGTATTGAAAAACAAGCAAAAAACCCACAAAATATAGGGCTGAATGTCATTCACTTGGTGTTTCCTCAGAAGCAAATACTATGCTAAATGCTTTGTAAATTGACACTTGTATGAGATATCATTATCCACACTTACATAAATGTAAAGAAATAACTTCAAATGCAAGTTATTGGTTAGGTGAGTTGGCTGGCTAGTAGTAGGGTCAATTTTCTCAAATTAATCAGACTGATTTCAAGTCTGAGCTTTTAATTATCACTGACTGTATCTTTTCACAGGGAGAAATTACTTCTAGAAAGGATTATATATTCTCCCATAGGTGGAAATGAGACAGACAATACAATGTGACCCTATTAGTGATATTTGTGTGTTTTCATCTGGGCTGTGACAATTAATAATGAACAATGGTCTGTTATGATTTTACTGCTAAAAGTGAAAGTAACATCTACGTATGCTTTTCAAATGTGGAAAACTGATTTAAACACCCAAATTGTCAGAATATTTGATTTAATGTGGACCGGTGCTTTGTGGACTTTTCATGTCTGTGTCATTGAATTGCAAGATAATTTTAAAAGTTATTCTGCTATTGGCCTTTATTCCCCCAAAACTACTTCAGAGTTTTAAAATTGCCTGTAACTTAAAAGGAAGGTCTTCAATTTGTGTAACTTGTTTACTCAGCCCACCCTTGGGGCATAACATGATTCTATAGAAAAATTTCAAATCAAATACATGGCCACACGTTTCTCCTATCAAATATATATATTACTGGGTAGTCAATTTTTTGAGGGAGGGTGATCATTTTTCTTCTACCTATAAAGCAAATTTTCGGCTGTATGAGCAAGGCTACCCCACATTTCAAGCCTCTGTTTGTAGAAGGCATTATTGATTTAAGACTTCACTCAGCAATGGACAGAATGAAGGAATTGATAGAACGTGTTCAACGTTTCCAGGAGCATAAGAATGAAACAAGTCTATGAAAATTTAAGGTGACAATAGCTAAAACGTTGACTCGGTGTGTAAAAGCATTATTTACAGTCAAGCCAGGCAAACTGAGTTTGATCCCCAGGATCCAAATGTTGAAAAGAGATTGGACTTCAAATAATTATTTTCTAACCTCTACTTCACAAGTGATCTCAATAGATTTTCCAAGCAAGACCATGTCACATTCAGGCCTTATACACACAGTGTTTCTCTGCAGTGCATAGGAAAGACTGAAGACAGCTCGAGGACAGAAAGAAGGAAAACAAATCTGAAGAGCTCCTGCAAATGCTGGAATAAGCAGCATCCGTGAATGACAAATTAAACATAGACAGGAGAATCCTTGAAAGATGTAGAAACATGAGGAATCTGGGCCATGTGTCAAGTACTTGCTGTTTCTGGGAGAGAGTTTGATGCATCTTATAAATTCTCCTGGAAGATGATACTATTCAGCACCCAAACTTTCAGCAAATATTCAATGGATGGTAATAAAAATGAAACAATAATGGCTGATACTGCCAATCCAAGGAGTTCAACAGAATCCAAGGCTGTGCTATGTATCATTAAGGAAACATTACCCCAATATAGAGAATTATAAATCACTTAAATAGTAAGAACCATCTTTCCCTGGAAAATATCAATATGAACATCTGTACACAGGAATTAGTATTGGTGTCCACTGAAAGTCTGCAATAACTCTTTCATCAAAAGATTTTAAAGGCTGAATAATATTTTATCCTGCACGTCAGCCTTCAGGCTAGTCAATTTACTGAAGATTCTATGTAGTCCTGCGAGAAGCTCAATTCTGCCTCCATCTACAACACTTGGGGTTATGGACCAAACACTGAGATTCTCTTGAAGTTCTGTTGTAAAATCTGAAAAAGTAGAGAAGAAGGAAGGAAGGGTGAAGGGAGGGAGGGAGGGAGTTAAGGAAGGAGGGAAAGAGGGGAGCAAGAGCACATTTATCTCCATGTGTTCTTTTCACTTCTCAGGTACGTTTATTACATTTGAATGATTAATTTTCTGGTTCTTAGTAGAACTTTCATAGGTTGCATGTATAATTTGCAAATACAACTTCAACTTCTTACTGTGAATTTGAAACCCTAAATCCAACCAAGCCCCTACTTGCCAATATGCTATCAGCTTGTGACAGTTGATGATACTTAATGAAAAAGTCATCATCTCACTTCCGCACTGGTAGATGTACCTATTTTATTACTGTGGGCACACTGTTACTATAGGGAAATGATGTAGAGTACATCAGAATGTCTTTTAAAGAGTATTGGGAAGTGATCTTTGAGATTCTAAATAGCAAGTTCATTTTTGTCTGAAAATAGTAGAGGAGAATGTAACATAGCTGTATAAAAATTTCATTAGGAGTAAATATTTTGGGTACACAGATTTCCAGTAGACTAAAAAATATAGGTGTATTTTCTAAGATTTAATTGTCCTCCTCTAAAATCTCTGATGTCAATCTAGAGCCCAGACAATGAAGATCTTAATAAATTCTACTAAATGAATGGTTCTTGTTGGCTGAGAGCATAGTAACCGTAACCTCTAGAAGTAGTCAAAAATAAACAAGTAGCAATTAGTATTGTAGTAAAAGCTTCTCAATGTGATATGAATCACCTGCTAACTCCAGCGTTCATAGTTCATTACCCTGTTGAAATCCTACAATTAGTAATGCTAGTTAACTGAAAAGTCATCACTTTATTTCTGATTCATTAAGCCCATGCCAAATTCATCAGTGGTGAAATGGTCAAACGTTAGAGAAAGGGGTTCTGTAAAATCATTTGAGACTAATCTAGAATCAAATCTGAGTTATATGGGCAGATGCACTACCTGGAGTATCCATCAGTAAGTACAGATGAACAGTATGCAGTTCTTAAAAAATCAGGGGACAAGAATTCTCAAAGTTAACAATCAAAATCAATAGTGTATATTGTGAAAAGGAAAGACTTCTGTAATTGTGTACATATTATATGTATCTGCTTGTATTTCCCGAACAGAGAAGGCTGTGCTTTCTGCTGTGGTGTGTACACAAAACTGTCTTCTGAAAATATTTCAGTGGGAAAAAAGGGAGGAACCACTACATTACCCTTTTACACAGAGAGATCACTGTCTTTAAAAGTAGGTGTTGCTTTTTAGCTGGGTATGAACACTTTACAATCTGTTTAATTTCTGCCATCTTTGTTGTATATGAAGAATTTCTCATGTTTCTCATTTACAACACAGCAGAAGTACTGGTTACATTCCGGTGAATTTACTCAGATAAACACAATGGGTTTTCTTTTAAAATAAGCCTTTACTGAATATATCAACAAGGTACTGTATAGTGTATAGTGAAGTTTGTAGTTAACAAAGTGTGCAACATGGTAGGTCTCAGAGGATGCATCACATGGAATCTTCCAGCCCCTTGAAGTCCCTTGTCAGAGAAACACACTAAACACAAACCAGAATCTAATCAACATATGTTTCAAATAGTAACAGATATTCAAACTTAACATTCAGTAAATATTATCCTATGAGGGCATACAATGGTGATGCCTCATTTTGTTGGAGCTGGCTACAAATCTCACATCCCACAGACACCTTTACAGACAGCCCATGTATTACATATGCATGGAGTTGCATGTTTTATGTTAATGTTAAAATGCCTGTCCCAATGGCCTTGGTTTGTGCTCTTCTGGTGGGTGTGCAGCTATAAAATGAAATACTGTAACAAAACAACCTGGTTTGCTAAAACAGCATCATACTGTGTACAAATGTATTCTCCACAATCAGTGAAAAGCATTGCGGTTGCCAACAATTGTTTCAATCCTGCTGAAGAAACTGGAGAAGGGTGTAGATACAGCTTCCTACCATTATTTATTTTAACTAAAAAAGAAGAAGCTAAGTTTGACAAGATTAAGAATTGAGACTTGTTGGTTTTTTTTTTGTGTGTGTGTGTATTGTTTCCTTGTTGTTCACTCTTCCTTTTTGCTTTCCCAGTTAGTTGGAGAAGCAAGTTTTGAGTTTATGTGTTATTCTCAAGTTCTAAAGCAACCTCTAATTTCACCATTTGATAGGTCAGAGATAAACCCTATAAAAAAGACATTGATGAAAATTAATCACCTCACTGTCAAAAGCTGCAGGAGATGTTGCAGCTGAAATTTGTTGATCCAGTGTAGCACCTGCCTCTGAAGAAAACAATGGTGCCTTGTATTTGAAATGGATGCTCTCCTCACATGAAGAGTTATGCTTTCTCCAGGGAAGAAGGAAGTTCTGGCTGTGTGGCATGACTAAGACCATTATGACCTCCGCTATTTAAAAAACAGAGGTGGAATATCAGTTACACCATTAAAAAAAGATCACATTATAGTTTTTTTTTTCTATTTTACCCTTGAGAGAAAATGTCTAATATTGTATCAATAAACATCTGGAAAATTAGAAATAGCATTATTTCTCACAAGGGAGGATTATTCCACTTATATTAGAAATAAATAGGTAACACCCTTCTCATGTCTGTCTGCGATTGTCACAAGTGTTGTACATCCTAGCCAAGGCATGTGACTGTGTTTAAGTGAAACCCAGGATCACTCCAGGGTCACATGCATCTCTATAAGCAAGGCGGTACTGGTGATTACCTTCTGTTTAATCACTGATAACATCTGTGTGACCTTGATTTACTTTTTTCTTTTGCAATGTCATCCTCTAGTAGTTACGGTTATTGTACTGATATGGTGTGAAACTGTCTGAGATAACTCAACTTTGACTCTTAACTAATCACCTCAAAAGAAATAATGATGAGGCTAAGAGAGGACCAAACACAGAGAAGATATAACTGCAGGGCAGTCTCCTGATTAAAGATGCCAGCCAAAATATCATCCAGTAAGGACTGGAGCTCATCTGCTTTTGTAAAAGTGGCATACTAGTACAGATTACATGATGTGATTTTGACTCTGATGTCGGAGCCCCTAAAGCACACTACTACAGATGGTAGTCTGATTTTCATGGCAGATGTCTTTGCTATGCTGCTCATAAGATCAAAATGAAGATTTTTTTTTTGAAACACCTCTACCAGAGCAATTTTGCAAGCATCTTAACCATTGTACATGACTGGGTCTCTTCAGTACCACTTCAACTCTTGACAGTGTTGTGGAAGCCATACAACATTGTGGGAACCTTGTCATTTTTCTCCTGGGACCAAAAAAAAAAGACATTTCCATAGTCCTGAATCCCACTGGAAGTTAAACACATAATACGAACAGACAATATTGATTATCTTGTTTATAACAAAATAAAAATCTTCAAAAATCAAAGTACCATTATACTTTTCAGAACACAGTTTTACCTACAGTGAGATGCATGAGGGCAGTGGAAGGAAACCACTCACTCAGCTGATACACAGAGCCCCATATCACTGTCCTGACTTTAGATGATGCAACGCTCCACTGATCGCCATTCCAGATGGTCTTATTCCTTCACTGTGTGAACATACTTTCACAGGAACCAACAGCCCAAACCTGCTAGCTAATAGACGAAAGAGGAAACCCGAGTCACTTTAGAATTAATTAAATTAATTCATAACTATGTTCAGCTCTACTGACTGCACATTTCAATACTTGTGTCTATAACATTATCGCTGCAGTTATATTTTCTGCTTTTTCTGAGGGATGAGGGAGATTAAAACATATAAGTCAGGGTATATTATTAAAGAAAATAAAGCTCTTGCTATAAAGAAAAGCTTGCATAGCATTTTATACCTAAAATTTTACAAGAAGACACATCACAGTTTTGTTTTGCTTAGAGAGAAAGAGAAAGCAAGAAGAGGGTGCCATTTACTTCATGAGTCCCTAAAGTGATGGATGGTTGTGAAGGAATACAGATTGAAATGCCTAAAGGTGGCTTTGAAAAGAATTCCACGAGGGTATATTTCTTTAAACAATGTATGTGGTATATAGCCCTTCTACACCTAAGGGATGACAAGAATTAGGGTAAGTAATGCATGCTTTGTGAAAATGGACTTGCTTCAAAAATATCTAGCATCAGTAGTGAACATCTCTTGCCTTCTTATACCCTCTGCCATGACAAGAGGAATATTGCATTCTCTGACTTACTCGTTTTCACTGGTGGTCTTTTAGCATAAAGTTAATTATCACCCTCAGATGAACAAATTAGAGGGGCATCCACAACCCAAAAGGAACAAGTGGGAATTTTGAATGTGGAAAAGGATCAAAGCTAATTCCTAATGGAAACATAGTATTGCTTTTTAACAATACGCATTGTTTTGGCCAGTTTGGTGTCTCCACAGAATCCTTGGCAATGGATATAAATATGGATTTTAATACATAGAAATACACAGGGATCATTTGTGCAACCAAGATTCGTGTCCACAATTTCTTTGAAATACTAAGCAGAGTTGTGGAGGGGAAACAAAGGGGGAATATACAACTTAATTACAGAAAATGTACGCAAGATGATTGGAAGACAAGAATTTGAGAGGGCATATAGGTATTAACTCAAGCTATTTCAACATGATACTAACAAAGTCAGCTGATACAGTGTAAGAGAATCACTGATTTTTTTCCTAAGTGATATTAGTACTTTTTAAATAAACACATTACTGTTAATATATTCCAAACACTGTTCTTTGTTGGTCTAAACACCATGTTGATATAGCCTCAGTGAATCTACCCAAATAATTTTCATTATCAAAAATATTTCCATTCAATATAATTCTTCCCATTATTTTTATTAGCCTCTTCTAAAAAATTATTCTAGAATATAACTCTATTGGATATACTTCAACCTGACATATTATTTGAATAGTGACAGTTTTGAGGGGAATTTTCTTGCTAGAATTGATGACATTGGTCCCTGAAGATGACTAGATCAGACTCAGGTTTCCCACTCTGTTATCACAGAAGGCCAGGGAAGTATGAAGATTTTGAAGTTCACAGTCAGAAAGCCAACCCTGGGGTTTTAAGGACATTTCAAACCTCTCAGTTTCTTTGATTCGGTCAAGTATGCCTAACTTATCTCATGGGAACTGGATTCCTCATGATGTTCTATTTCTTGTACTGGGTCAAATTGGAATACCTACCTCTATTATTATATTATGGATTTTTTTTCAAACAGCATTTCTTCCAGGCCAAGAGGTATAGAAAACAGAAATAACTAGGTCATTATTTCTTTACTCAAACTATCCCTCTTACCCTGATGAGCCCATCTGAATCTATCCTTTCCTATGACTATCAGCTATAGAGAAGGAATTTATTCTGACAGCTTCAACAGCAAAGTGGTTAATATGCATCTGAAGTGTGAATCAGTCATTCTTCTGCCTTGGCATTGGGTCCTCATTGTACAACCCAGTACAGTACTTCAGCAACATTTTTTTTTAATTTTAAAAAGCAAAGAGTTACAAAACTGTTTGTAATTAACTTGAAATAGAAAAGATAGCACTTTTTTTTTAAATCCCATTATATAGTACACCGTATAAATTACAGAGTATTCAAATNGCATTGGGTCCTCATTGTACAACCCAGTACAGTACTTCAGCAACATTTTTTTTTTAATTTTAAAAAGCAAAGAATTACAAAACTGTTTGTAATTAACTTGAAATAGAAAAGATAGCACTTTTTTTTAAATCCCATTATATAGTACACCGTATAAATTACAGAGTATTCAAATGCACAAACGCATCTGGGTAACATTTATCAAATGTAATTTGCGTGTCTTTATGTGCACACTCATGTGTGTTCTTGAGAGTCTGGTTGTCCAGTTTTCTGACGTTGGACCTCTGGCTGTTACGTATGGCAATGCTCCAGATCCGGCACACTGCTGTTGCAGTATCGCATGTTGTTGGGGATGTGGCAGTCTGTGTAATTAATGCCCCCATTTGGGGTATAGATTGGCTGCAGTCTGAAATCTCCTTTAAGGAGCTGATCGTTATTTAGGGAGACAATCTGAAAACTGGTTTCCGTCATCTCCAGGATGGAGTTGTCCTTTTTGGTGCCTGCCTCACTATAATCATCTTTCCGTCGGCCCCTGTTGTATTTCCACTTCTGGGAGGTGTAGCGTCCCTTTTTGTGCATGTGCCAGCAAAACACGCTGAGCAAAACCACGAGCACAAAAATCACTGCACCCCCAATCAAGCCCGCCAGGAGAAAAGGGGAGCCCATGCTGTGGGAAGTTGTCTGCTCGTGGCTAGAAGCAGTGTTACTGCCATTGTTCAAATAAGAGGCATGAGTAGTGGCCTCGGAACAGATGGTATCCTCCACCGTGCGGTAGTTGAACGCATCCAATGGCACTAAACAAATCCGATAGGTGGATCTGGGCTCTAAGTTAACCAGATTCAGGTGTTGCTTCTCACCACTGACAATCCGTTCCTGAACAATTCCCCCTACAAGACTGTGGCCCATTTTCACCCATGTCAGCTTGTACGCCATCACCGTAAAGAGAGACAGCCAGCCGACTTGAATCGAAGTATCATTAACAAAGTGGATGGAAAGTTGGATCCTTTCAGAAACAGGTGGGGTCACTCTTTCTCTGCCATCCCAGTCAGGGATGGTGGGGAGTTTCGAGGGGGTGGGAGCTAGAGGCACAGAGCCTTTGCTGGGGCTGGGAACAGAGAGAGTAGGAGACGGAGTTGTTGGAGAGACTGTAGTTGGAGCTGGGGTGAAGACAGGCAGTCCAGGGGTGGTGGTGGGACAAGATAAAAGATTCATATTCAGCTCCCTGACAGCCATTCCCCGCACTTGCTCTGGACCTTGGCACATGAAACCACGCACATTAAGAGAAGAAGGGATGTATTTGAGCCATTCGGTGACCCATTTAATACTGCAGTCACAAAACCAAGGGTTATTCCGAGCAGTGAGTTGTTTCAGGTTGGAGAGATGATCGAAGACCCCTTGAGTTAACATTCGTAGCTGATTGTTAGATATATCTAGCCGTTCCAGCTTACGGAGGTTTGAGAAGGCTGTCAACGGGATGTGGTTTATCTGGTTATCCTGCAGGTAGAGCCTGATCAGGTGTGTACCTGGGAGGTCAGGAGGTGGGTGGGAGAGCGAGTTACGGACTATGGAAAATTCCTTGAGCTTGGTGAGATGGCTGAAGGTGCCCTCAGCAATGCCCTTGTTGGTCAGGAGATTCCCATCCACAATCAGACGCTCCAAGCTTGTGAGGTTCTGAAAGGCCATGTCTGATATGACTGCGATTCGGTTTTCATCCACTCTCAGCTCTTGCAAGTCTGCGGGAAGCCCAACAGGCACACTGCTCAGGTGATTCTTTGATAAGAACAACAGTTTGAGGCTAATTGCCTCTCGGAAAGCCCCATCCTCCACCCCCACTGTAGATATGGAGTTGTCATCTAGGTGTAGTTCCTCCAGCTTCAGGAGCTGAGCGAGAGCAGCACGCGAGATGGTCTGGATGTTGTTTTCCTGCAGGTGGAGGACTCTGACGTTCTTGGGAAGGTTCATGGGAAATTCATCCAGTTGGTTGCCATACAGGTAGACCGTGTGCACTGACTGTACATTGTGCAGCTCTGCAGGAAATCCAGCATTATTAATTTGGTTATTGTGGAGGTAGAGTACGGTTACGCCCTCCGGGATCCCAAGAGGCACTGAGGTCAAGCTTCGCTCATTACAGTAGACAAAGTTCCTGTCACAGCGGCATACACTAGGGCAGGCCAGAAGTTTTGACACTTGTGAGGAGAGGCCCAGGGAAATGATAAGCCAAAGTTTTAGAAAAAAAGCCCTATGGCTGGGCCACTTTGTAGTCTGAAGGCCCATTGCTGAAGGACGGAAATAAAATACAAAGTGATGGAGGGGGGAAAACTAAAAACAAAGGCAATGGCAAATAATAGTGAAAAACAGAAAGCAAAATCAAATGACTGAAGCAGATTCTGTCAAAGTCTAGAGCTTCTGTTCGAGGAGATGGGCTGAAGGCAGATGGTAAAACTATCTTCCTGATGTGTTTAGTCTGATCTGCCTATGTTGCCCTCCTGCGGCCGTCCTCCATGTGCAAGACAACTCAATAGGAAGGATTTCCCACACGAGAGAAGAGCGATGCCAAGTGATAAGTACTGTCAACAGAAGTCCAGCCAGTCAGGCAAATCTTGCTTCTTCTATAGGAAGTCAGGCCAGTGCAGAGCAGCCTAGGAATTTCTTGGTTAAACAGAGTCTGCAACCTGTTGTAGAAAAGAAGACATGAGGGTCAGTTAAGTATAATAGTGGAATAAGTAGTGTGACAACTCACTCCTGGAACACAATTCTGACTTGGGTTGTGTGCTGGGACTCAGGCTGGTGTCATCTTAAATGATAATAGTTCAGTTCAAATGATGGTTAAATGAAATAAATGACTGCAGTATGAAATCTTCAAAAGGAGGTGGGACTATTACGGTTTATTACACAAAAATCTGAACCAGTACTTTTTCTTAAACATCTGTTTGCATATCCTGATAGGCAAGTGCAGCTGACACCCTGTTGGATTTCTGGTGTCTGTTAATGAACTCTGTTATTTTAGGATGGAGATGAAAAATTCTAAGAGATATGACATGGAGTCCTATAGATCTATCAACTGTAAAAATGCAACATGGGCACTAAGCCAACTGAAAATGCATCCATCCTGCTTAAGAATTTCTCCCCAAATGTGCTGCATTTCTAAACACAGATGACATATAATATTTTCAATATAGTAAAAAAAAACCCTGAAAGTCTCTAAGTTCCCATCACCTGCAAAATAAATTTTTAAATTCTAGTACAAAAATCTTGTTTGTGCTTATGGGAGAACCTAGAGAATGCACTATAAAGGACAAAGGTAAAGAGTAATGAGAGAAGAAAGGCCTCCTGAGAGAAGTATTTACATTCTTTCTCTTTTTGCTGTGAAAACACACACTCACACCAAAAGTGGAATAATTATTTACCATTGTGCTAGTTAACAGTACATCATTATTATAACCAGTATCATTAAAAATACCACCCATATTTTTCCTCTGATACCATGATGCAACATAATTCAAATATGAAGTCAAAGATTTCTCTTTCTCACCTCTCTCCTTTCCTTACTGTAGAATAGCTTAAACTCACTACCAAGGACACTGACCAAACAACAATGCATAGCACATTTACACTGAACCCCTCGACTGAGGCCTCTAGGTATAACTGAAATAGTCCGTTGTGATTGCCCTAAGTGTTGTCAACTTCAAACTGAGAATACAGTTTGTTTCAATAGGATCACCTTTCAGTGTGAAGGAACTTTTTTGCCTTTACGGGATGACTTTTAGCAAGGTTTGGAAAGAAAGAAGCCACAATTAAAGGCAGTCAAGGAAATCCAAGGTTAGCACGCATCCCTTCTTGCTCCGCAGTGTGTTCCATCTGCTTTGAGATGGAGAGCGAAAGAAGTTAATTGAAAGGTGCCAGATTTGATTTCCTTAAAAAATAAGCTAACATGACAGGACATGGCTGACTGCAAGCTCCTCAGTTCTCACCAATAGGGAGATTGGAACAACTTGTATCCGAAGCAGAGAGACTACACTTGAAATTATTTCCTTAGCTATCTTTAGACTTACAGTTTGAAATTGAACAAGGAGTACTGCAGATGTTATCTAAGTGTTAAAAACAGTATACATTTATTCTGTAATGTGAAGGATAAAAAGATCTATAAAGCTTTGGAATAAGATATATATATCGGTGCTATACTTAGCTTAACTTGCCAACGTTCCTAACATTTTCTAATACCTTGCTACTCAAGTGTGGTGGTTATCTCTGCAACATGAGTCTGATGTAAGATGTTTGTAGGAACATGGAAACTCAGGATGCAGATGAGCATGTGAGCAACAGCCTGAAGAAAAAAATGTAACAACAAGGCTTACTTGTCTTGAATTCTCCATAAAATAATCTTTTAGAAACTAAGTTAATGCATAGCTTTTATCTGAAGTCATGTATTCCTCGATGTCCCTGTCAAGAAAAAAATGTATATATATTGCTAAAAGCAACAAATACAGAAGTTGAAAGCAATCTTCTAAAATGAATAACTGTCACAAATATTGAATATAACATTTATGGGTAATGGTTGATAAATAATGATATTTATAGTGCCATTTGTTGTCTGGGTCAGTTGAGATCAGTTGCATCTAGAGAGTCAATGTCTTATAAAAGTCATTTAAACGTATTTTGTAAAGTATCTTATTCCTTCCATACATGATGCTTTCAATGATGTTCAATAACGAAAGAGCAAAACCCTTTATTTGGAACAGACACACATAGCCACATAGTCACACAGCAGACAGACACAAAAGGACAGATAGATGCAGATACAGGGACAGATTCACTAGACAGTCTTCAGGCAGGCACAGATTTACATTCATATAACAGATAGAAAGAAAGAAAGAAAGAAAGAAAGAAAGAAAGAAAGAAAGAAAGAA
>LOEQ01008759.1:75194-94423 GCA_001685075.1 Bramus lutescens
GAAAGAAAGAAAGAAAGAAAGAAAGAAAGAAAGAAAGAAAGGTAGATAGATAGACAGACAGAAGACACAGACAGGGAGCACGAAGTAAAGACCTCAAATATGGACTCACTCTTTGTTAAATAACTCCAAGGGGAAGTACTTACATTTCCTTCCTTAATGTAACACCTATGAATTATTGGCGACCCCGAGTTAGTTACTAATGTGTCTGAGTCACACAGAAGGGACCACGTGATTTATAGCCTAGTGTGGCTTAGAAGTTTAGTGAGGGGAAAGACTATGTAAGCAGGGAATTAGCAAACTATTTCAAGAGCTGTGAGGGTATAACACCCAGAGATCTGGCACTATGTAATGGTCTTTGAAACAAGACCCGTGACATATCAGAAAAAAAAGGAACAAACCAAAAATACGCTAGAGATTGGAGGGATTGGAAACAAAAAGAAGGGTCAAAGCCCATCTGGGACTTTTGCTATGAATACAGACCACTTACAAGCTGAATCAGGACGTACAACCCAGCTCTACTGAGATGACTAAAATTTCTACTGCAGAACACATTCTGCAACCCTTTATTGTCCTTTTAAAATGCAATACTCATTTAAAAATCATTCTATACTCCATTTACAATTTTTTAAAAGTTGATAATAAAAAAGCTTTATAAGATGAATTCAATATAAGAAGAGCAAATTTCTTTTGTTTTTTTTTTCATTTTTTCTGTACTTATATGGATACTATGTGGAATATGGCCCTTGCCCAACCCAGATTACAAATAACAGCTATATAGAGAACTTTCTGGATAAAAACGGAGAGTTGCATTGAGAGTGGAAAACAGAGCCCCAAAAGCCAGAATGTACAAATGCTGTGGAGACAGTGAGAACCTGGTCCATCCAAATCTCCCAAAGATGGCAGTGACAAGAGCAGTTATTCTAGGCTACTGGAAGCTAATTTAACCCTTTCCACAGGAACTAAGACTCCACGCTCGTAGATGATGTGAAAGTTTTCTTCACATTCCTATGCCTAAGAAGTGTGCCTTTTTAATTAATTCCAGAAGGCTGAGTTCCAGGAGCACTTAATAAACTCAGACTATAAAAATCACAGAACAGAAAATAACATTTGTCAATAAGCACTGCCAACTGCATCACAGAATGATAGCAGGATAAACCTAATAAAATCTTCATGGTTCCAGAGCTAACTACAGTATCTGAATCGTGGCAGAACAACACTGAGTATGATAGGATGCCCGTAAGTAAGTAGGTCCAGGGATGCAGCTCAGTTGGGAGTGCTTCCACACATGCCCAAACACCTGGGTTCCATACTCATCACCATGTAAACTGACATGCTGGTGTACGCCTATGATTCTAGTAACCAGATCAGAAATTCAAGGTCTTCCTTGGATACACAGTGAATTCAAAGCCAATCTACTATACAAGAAACAATTGTGAGAGGGAGGGAGGAATGGAAGGAGGGGGAGAGGGAGGAACTCTCTCTCTCTCTCTCTCTCTCTCTCTCTCTCTCAGAGATAGAGAGAGAGAGATCTGAATAAGAAAAGTTTTCCAGGATTGTGCTCTACTCAGACAATTTTTGGAGTGTAGCAATCTGAGTTTAAAACTGGACCTGCACAGGTGTGTTGTCCATACAGGCAGCTAGTCTGGAATTGACTTCCTTGCAATATAGAAACACCAAAGATATTTAGAGATCTTGCACTCAGTTCTTATTCCTAAGCACAAGCTGTAAGTACTGTGATATAACAATGAACATGTCTTGTTAGATGACCAAGATGTGGGATTAGAAAGGGAATTTAAAAGACCAGAATAGCCTCTCCCCTATCTTAAATCACTCTGAGGCAGAAAAGTACATGAAGGGATGTTCGGGAGCAGAGAAAGATGAAGGGAAAAAAGAAGATAGTCTAAGCAGTGGGACAGTTCCTGGATCCAGTAATTCTAGATCTGAAAACATTAAAAGTAAAAATAAAACCTACTCTAATCAAGCATAGACTCTAGGGATTTAAAAAAGTTTTCTCAAATGGTTTCCAATTAGTTCGAATCATAGACATAAAGTTTAAATAAACAGCCACCATGGCAGAGTCAGACACTAAATAAATAAATAAACAAACAAACAAATCTGAATACATATTCACCACTGCCACCTGTCTGGCGCTATTTACTGGGAGTTCGGAGTGATTGGTATGTGATTCCTGCAGTACAGGGGATGCCAGACACGGACCACTTTCCACATTAAATTCCCTAGAAGTTAGTCTGAGCCAGCACTTAGTGTGACCGGTTAAGTATCTTGATAGATGCCCCTAAAACAATCCCTGATGACCACTGTCAGAGCTGCGGATTAGTAGCCATGCAAACTCAATTGTAGAAGGAGGAAATGAAGAAAGAACAAAAAGTGCATGGTGCATCAAGGATGATCCTCGTAGAGCTTTTACTTATAAACATTTTAGTCCATTTCTTGTGGTGGCCAGGCATTCATACTGTAGTGATGTTTCCTGGGTAACTAACTGATAGTCTATCGAGTTATTTCTCATCAAGAGTGGCTTTCATGGCATTTGAGCAATATGTTCTTCTCTCTCCCAAAACAGCCACATAGCAGTTGGTTTGCTATTCTGAATGATCAGTGGGTTTGGGGTCAATCCAAATTGTTTTTGTTTTCAGGTCAGCCAGTCACTAAATAAGTGCAGGGTGACAGTGTCTGGTTCCCCTCTGGATCAGCTGTGTTTACAGAACATTGCGGAGATTAGATATCAAAAGGATAACTGGAGAACAGAAGCAATTAAGCACAAAGTACATTGGTTTAAGAGCGGTAGAGCATGGGAGTGTGCTGAGCAAAGGGTGGGCTCTGAGGACATATAACCTCAAACCTCTACTTATTCTCTGGGTTAACTTGAGCAACTGGATTCACCTCAAATCACCTAGATAATCCAGGTAAAGTTGGAGGAAAGAGTACCATCATCTCTTAACATGAACATACAGAAAACGATGTGCACTCCGCTGATATTCCCTACAGATAGTTTAGACAGCAATACTTCCTGCACCCAGGAACACCTGTTTCTCATTTGATAGAGGTACTTTTCTCAAGCCCAGACAACTTCACTTTCCTTCTTCTATTCACGGATTACAGATTTTCCCATTGGTGCTAGGCACATGCCTCGTCCCAGCCACCTGTACTGTAAATGCATGGACACATGTAATGGCTGATCGGTGAATAGGAGACATGATTGGAATCCTTGTAGGCAGAAGCGTCTCAGCTTTTGATCTGGACTATTGCCACAGAATACACACCTGCATGTGGCAAGCATTTATGAATTCTTTATAAAACGAATGAATCAAAAAAAAAAGACCTCCAGATATTGCTCTGTTTGAAGAGGCGATCTGTAAACCTCTTTCAGGTCTTCAATCTGATATTCCATAAAAATCCCAAAGATAATATTTCAAAATGGCTTTTAAAATTTTAGCTACCCCAACCTATGCAGAACTACTGAGTGATAGAGAGATGGATGTAAGTACTGAACATTAAGAAACTAGGTGACTTGAGAGAGAGGTATAGAGCATGCATCTGGAAAAGAATTTCAAATTCCTGTAGCACTGTACTTACCTTTACAAAATAACACTAAATTCTATGGTCTTATTAACCTAGACATAGGATCAGAGTGAAATATCATTGAAAAGTAGATTCTGAAAGAAGCATGTCAGTACCTAATGTTTCAGTTCTATGAGGTGAACCAGGAGCTAGAATTATCAAACTTTTCTCTGGTATACTATAAAATACGTCTTTCTGCTCACATAATATAAATACCTTCTAAATATTTACAGAAATTCATTGGGACTGTTTAAGTGACCTTTAATCACATAGCATTTTATCATTCTACACAGTCAGTATCAATAAAAAAATAGGCCAGTATCATCAAAAGCTAGAAAAAAAACGATGGGAAAAAAATAAACTGAATCCGAAAATATAAACATGGCCTAGTTCTTCACCAAAATATTTTATCACACATAACATACACATCAGAACAGAAAATCTTATATCTCCTTCACAAGGAGAATGCAGATTTCAGTGGGTTATACAATACTGATTATGCAAATGAAAGGAAATTACATACTGTGTTTTTCCAGGTGAGTTATCTGGTTTTGAGTTTAAAAAATGAAAAAATCATCACATAAGTTCATTTTGGAATCCTAGGCATGCTTCTGAATGGAACTGGTGTAAGATTCTGTTCTGAATAAGTAGGTTTTACAATGCACATTCTCATCTCTGAAGAAATTGGTCATACTGAGGTGTCAAGGCTACATTCTGGAGGATGTTTCTAGATTTGTGAAATGAGAAGGGGAAAAATCCTCGACCCTTTCTGAATCTCTCAAGGACATTCTACCCCTCGAACAGGATGGGATATAAGTTAGGATCAAGCCATTCTCATACTTAAAATAAAACTGTAGATAAGCTTAATCAGTACCATATCCAGGGTGGTTGTATAACACAGAATAAAATATTAAAAGGAAAATACATTTTAAAAACAGCAGATTATAGAAGCCTCCATGTATGGGGATAAGGAAGAAAATGAAAGAGACAGATATTGGTGACTGTTTAAGAAATCACATAGATTTGTAAACATACAAGCAGGTCCTTGTCCAGATTAAACACAGTCAGAACACTGCTCTTGTACTTTATCCCAAATGTAAAAAGATTATTCACTCTGCACTCATATATACTGTCAATTGACTTAAGCTATTTAATTCTAAGGAAGGGGGAAGGAGGAGAGAGAAGAGGACGGAAGTAAGAGATAAGAGACCCTATATATCTTCCCACAGAAGTAAAAGAGAAGAGACCATATATCTTCCCACAAAATAAAGAAGGCATATCCTTATTTTTCTTCCTAAAATTCAGGCTGCATTTTGATTAGTACATGTCTTCAGGCCTATGTGAATAAAATTACCATCACAGAGGTAAAATCAGTGAAAGGTACCCAAATTACACACACACACACACACACACACACACACTTAATTCACAGAAAAGATAGCTAAGATTCATTTTTCAATCATTGTTTTAATCAGTTAATTTTGGGGCAGAATACCAGCAGTCTACACTGCTAAATATAAGTAAAACAAAATGTCAGAGAGCAGTGGGAAGTGAAAGTAATAGAGTAGATTTGAAACAGAGACGGTTATGAGGACATCATTAAATGCGTACATGAGACTGGACTACCCAGGCCTTCTTTAGCTTGGCTGAAATGCAGGCCCTGGTTCTGCGGGGTATTGGAATAAGTCCATAAAATAAAAATCGTTTAGTAAGTTAACGTGGGAACATGAATTCAGCATTCTGCATCTATTGTTGTTCATGTAAAGCACAGGAAGTATCAATCTTCCCCAATCGCCTAAACATCAGAAATCAAATTTTCAGCGTGCTGGACCTGCTTAGCTTTAAACAGCAAAAGCAACTCAAGCCCCATTACTAAGTCCCTCATGTGATAGAACTGCTTCTGCTGATACATTCAATTTCACTTCCTTTCTTCCACCTCCGGGAGCAGTTTGATAGAGAGCTTTGAGAAAATGAGTTGAAATGTGGCCATCACAAATGGCATTTTACAGAACAGAACTCGATTGGGAACTTGATGAGAATGACATCCAAAAGCAAATCTTTACTCAAAAATGATGACAGAGCACAAGTCAAGGAGAAAGAGACACATATCAGGAGAAGGACTGATGAGCAGATGACCTAGTACTGTCATTTTCCAATGGACTTCCTTTACTTTCTTAAGCACTGTTCATGTCAGCTCTCTAGTAGTCACATTGACTCATTACTAACCAATCAAGTTAGACTACAATGCTCCCTTCAATACTCTTCTACTCCTGGTCCTTAACATTCAAAAATGTGTTAATAGAAAGCAATTAATTTGGACTAGAATGCTACTTTCTCTACAAGCGCACATTAATGGCAGGGAGTTTCAATCAAGAATCAAGTGGGGTGTTTCAGATATTTGAGAGTGTGTGTCTACATGTGTGTCTATAGACATGGGTGTTCTTTGATTACGGCTTGGGAAGAGTTGTGTGTGAATGGCACATACATGTGCAAGTTAGAAGACAACCTTGGGTATCATCTCAGGTGCCTTCCACATTTTTGTTTGAGATAGGATGTCTCACTAAGCTGGAATTTGATTGTTCAGTTTTCTTTTTCCCTCTGTACCCTCTTGACCATTCATTTCAAAAAAAAAATCAAAGTATAGAAAAAATTTCAAAACTAGTAACAGTTCCAGAAGAAGTTCCATCTTCGCAGATCATCACCCCTAGGCAAGTGGTGCCCCAATTTTCAGAGCCTGGGATGCATAAAGTCACAGTGACATATCTTGATAAAGTCTATGCCCTACCAAGATAACATCCTAGGTACACAGATTCCATAACATCCTGTGCTAATCCTTTCTGGGCCTGGGTAGCTCAGGTTATGTATGTCCCTAGGCTTGTTCATATACGTTGTAGGAGGAAGGAGGAGCCTGCTTAGCTGGCCCTGGGGTGCATGCAAAGCCAGCTGGAAGAATCAAAGTACAGTCCCACTTGCATTCCCAGCTTTCCAAGCAGAATTTTCTGGATTTTGAGAATGCTGAAGTATAAATTGTTTGCCTTCCAGGACATTTTAAGATACAGGTCAGCCACAGCACATAAACCACACACACATCAAAATAAAGTGATTAACGAGGTTCATAACTTTTTAAGAATTACACCTATGGCGTACTTCTCTATGCATCATACATGAGAGCTTTGCAAATGTCTCAGAAAGGCTTTCTGATGGCAGTGTCACCTTACAGGATGCGATGCCTCTTTACCTTCTTAAATGAAAAGAAATTGTGCTCAGTTACTGAATAAATAGAAACATCACTGAGAAATTTATTTCTGAAGCATATTGGCAGGGTGAGCAAAGCAAAAAACTTTGGAAAGTGACATATTAGTTAACTGTTATAATTTCTAACTCCTAATGCATACTAAAATTAAATAAAAATCCATTATCCACTCATGCATGCAAATTCATTTGTTAAAGTCTTAATCTCCTATATTTTAGAAAGAGGCTATATTTAGAAATGGAGGCTAACATCTCTGTGTCTTATTAAAAAAACAAGAGACTAGGACATATAGTCATACTGAGAATAGACCATGTCAAGGAACACAGGAAAGAATGTGGTCTCATAAAATCAAAGAAATGATGCCTCATAAGAATCCAACTCTGTCTGTAGTTTTACACTGAAATCTTAGTCACCAGAATGAGAGAAAATAAGCTCTCACTGCTCTAGATACAAAATTGGGTGGTACTTGATCATGGCAGGGTAGCTAATGCAGAGAGATACACTTACCTTCACAATACAGCAACATGTACATAAACGTGACATTTCAGATCGTACAACTCACCATCAGAGGGGATGCTTAAGAACAGCCAGCTTGAGCCAGGGATGTAGCTCAATGGTAGAGTTCTAACATGTAAAGGGTCATCCCATTCTTCAACCCTTTGCCCTGACATAAAGAGAAACAAGCCACTTGATCTAACTCCCACAGTAGGTCTGATAGATATGTTCAACTAGAGGACAGCTTCTTCTATAGGATGCCCATTTTGAAACTAATTTTGGCTGCCAGGCATCCCCCAGGGTACTTCCTATTATAGGAGCTGAAAACTGTCACTTCCAAGGTGCTGTGGTCTTAGCAGTTCTAAGAATCCACGCAGCTCCTCCTGTCCAGCACAATGAGTTATGACTTCATATCTTCAATGATGATCCATTAGCAAAAATGAAAACTGCTGCTAAGTGTTCATTAAGATAAGTGATATCACCTAACTCTAATTGCATTCTTATACTATGGAAATCACTGATGTACTTGGATATTTTACTCACCCTCTGCACCAGTAGCTTCTAAAACTAAATGCGTATCTCAGGAGGGAAATATGTCAGAAACAGGGGAGTGGGACTTTCAAGCTGACATTTTATCAGCCCCCAATTCACATCATTCCATACTAACTTGGCTCCCTATTGCTTGATCTGTAGAAAGCACAATACTGGAAACAGACCCTTACATCCTTAATGAGTCCAATAAGCACCAGAGGATAAATTTGGTTCTTGTTAAAAGAAGAAAAATCAACCAGCCAGGATGTAGTGTTTGTATCCCTCCAACCACATGAAGTGAACAGAAAAAAAAAGAATGTGAGCCACCTTTCTAGATAACAATAATGAAAAAATATGAGTGACAAGGTCATAGATAACTAATCATGGAAGTAATTAACATTACAGAGAACCCAGCATCAAGTGAAGGATAGTCTAACACATGACTGTGAGATCTGTCAACTGGTTTCAGCTTCCTGACCAGGCTGTGAAATAGCATTTCTATGTTATCATTTCTGTGATGTAGAAACAGAATAGTGAAATACTGAAGTCACTTTTCTAAGGTTATATAACTGAGAGCTCCCTGCTAGGATTCATTTTTTGGAAATTTCCCTGCCAATACTGTACTGTACTCTGTTTTCCTGTTGGTTTTGAACTAGTGAAACTCATTATGCAGAGCAAGCTGATCTTAAACATCCAATCCTCCTGCTTCAGACTCTTTTGTGTGAGGATTGCAAGTATCCAGGCCATCTATGGCTACTCTTAACAACTGAGCACAAGAGTCCAAGACTATGCAACATCATCAATACTTCTTTTATTGTTCACTGTAATTATATAATTGAATGAAATTTTTGTAATGAAATAATATATGGATACACAAATGAAGTACTTGTGACTTATAATGTAGCTATTAGCTAAAAAAAATAAACAAACAAAACCAAAAACAAAACCAAAAGAAAACTTCCCACATTTTCTGGTCCCAATTGTCTGTTGTTGGATTGAAGGATGAAGGGGGGTGGCAAAAGGGAGAGTTGGGAGAACGGGGGAAAATGTGATGAACATACAATAGAATTTGCATGAAACTTAAAGACTAAATAATAGGAAGAAACATAATAATAAACAACAGCAATATTTTAAAAATCATTGATGATACACGGTTAAAAGTACTGGTGAATTGAGGTTGAAGGGAGACAAGGTGGGAAGAATCTTAAAATCTCAGTAGAAGAGAGAAAATGAAAAAGGAGATGTGAGCCTCTGAATGGAGAAAGCAAAGCTGCCTTAGTAATTCTGTGAAAAGACTGAATATTGGGCTCCACCACCTGGTGAGTTCATGTCAAACTACCTACAGTTTACCTATAAGCTGGCATTTAATGTTTATTTCATTTTAATAAAGTGGCTACCAATTTTGTCTAATATTGGGTAACTTAATTACAGTGGCAATGTCCAAATGCACATATGCTACAATGAGCCTTAAATATCAGCTTAACTGAGGCAAAATCCCAAGCATATAACAGAGAGAGAAAGCAAGAGAGAGAGAGNGGAGGGAGGGAGGGAGGGAGGATGAGAGAGAGAGAATTACCAAAAGAAATTAATCCAAAATGTCCATCTGTGAGTTACTGTAAGAAAGTAAATCTGAGGGCAACCTAAACTCCTGGTGCCTTTAGACAAAAGCAAGTGTTGGAAGGATACGAGTTTTAATTGAGTCATATAGAAAGATGTGAGATGACATTAAGGGAGAAGAGGGCAATGCTGAATTCCAGGCCCATCTTCATTATTTATCTGATTCACTGCGGTCAATACCCAGTAGGGCTATGATTATTAAGGGGCACTTACTGTGCAACCTGGGAGAACCCTGTACTCTGCACAGAAGAGTTCTGTCTTGGTAGCAGGACTGAGGACCAAGCACCTCTGGAAGCTACACCCCAGTTTCCCCTTTTGTTTCCTAATGTCTGCATCTCAGATCTTAGCACACACACCCAGGAAGGGAAAACTAGTCCCCACACTCACTCTGCTGTAAAAGTCCTTTTTGAAAATAGCTCCAAACTGCAGCTATTTAGAGAAATTCCATTTATCTGTACCTATTTATTGACTCTATAATCAGTCTAATTAAAATAATACTAAAATATATTGTTGAAAAAAGTCCGGGAGCTTCCTTTTATAATTTTCATGTGAGAATTTTCAAATTATCTCTCAATTTCTCCATCCGTATCAATTGACAAAATAAATGCAACCCACAGTAATAATTCATCCTTGGTATGACCTACCAAAAATTGCAATGTCAAAGACATGAGATAGATCGTAATCCTCTGTCCTTAAAGTGTGACCTACCAAGAATGATAACGTCCAAGATGCGGGCTAGGTGTAGTTAGAAGTCAAAAGACATCAAATATAATATTTTTGAAATATTTTTAAAGTTCTTGGAAAATGTAGTCTCACTTGGTAAACAGAATTAGCACAACAGAGAAGATTCAAACATTTAGAAAACACAGGAAAAAAAAGGAATTCAAGCTCTGTTGAAAAGTCGGAACTTTGACTTCTGACTATTATAGGAATGTAGATATGTCACTTGGCTTTCACTGGTGCTACTCAGGGCACCCTCACAGAAGTGAAGCCATCTGTTTGCCATCTTTGAAATGTGTGACAGTCTTCCAGTGCCTACATATAACAAACTACACAACATCCCACAACAACATTTTTTAAACCTATTACACAAGTAAAATGGCTTCTTGAGATTATTTATCTCATCAAAATACTATAAAAAGCAATAGAAATGAACATTGAAAGAAATATAGCTTAATATAATCAAAATAGCCCCCAGTTACAACACAAGAAAAGATATTTTGTTACTTAGAAATCTGTACTATTTCTACGAAATTCAAGGGTATCTTATCTGTTCTTTTCACATGCCCATAAGAAAGCTTCTATTGGCAGTGAGCAATAATTTACAAGCCTTCTGATGTGATTATCAGTTACCTGGCAAGTCCTAGTGTTCTAGAAAGCACACACACATACAGTCTACCCTGCCCTCTGTACAAAACAATGACCAGGACTTCAACTTGCCTTTTCCTTACATCACAAAGGGACCTCCCTCTCCTCTCCTCTTCCATTGACTCCAGAAGAATATTTATATTAGTTCATAAAAGAGCTTTTAAGTGGACAGTGTATACTAAACAGCTTCCAGGAACTCATAAAACAAAACACTTCAATGCCCCACCTGCATTATTTACTGGAGAGAAAACCAGAGACGAACTAATGGATGACTGGTGGCAGAACATCAAAATGAGAGGCATCAACAAAGTTGTACCCCGCTCACAAGAAAGAGAGGCTATTTGATTTGGGAGACCTGAAAAACTGGAGCGAAAGTTGCATGAGAGATAATTTGTGTTTGCCTCTTTCTATATTCCAGTGAGCAGTAAGAAAACTATCTTCAGGCACCCCCTCCCAAAAGAATACAACCCAAAACCACCATTCATCCATATTTAGGGCAGATTGCTCTGCCATGTATTTTCCAATTGATTATTAGTCTCATTCTCCACAACAATAAAAAATCCCCACACAGAATCCCATGCCTGAAAAGAATCATCATTTATCTGGGACATTATAAGCAACTTGTTTCCCAGTAAGTTGCCATACCATGGACATGACAAAAGCCATTAATGTGAGAGTGCACTTGCTAAAGTATAATTGCTCTCTTTCCAATTCATTCATGGAAAATAATCAGAATGTTGGTCAAATTATACTTCTCTGCCCTGAGTGTAGGACATCATTCAATGACTCTCACTTTGAAGATATCAAAGTCTTGGATGAACTCTGATGCAGACAAAGGGAACAGAGAATGTAATCAGTCCTGATTTCTCCGATTTGTTCTTTAAACTACAGGGTGCTTCTATGAAATCAGAAGTGCCATCTTCCATTTCAAATGACAAAAAGAAAAACTAGGGCAGGAGGAGGAGCCAGTGATACAGTAGAACCCCTTCCACAAAGAGAAATCTAATTACAGCAGGAATTTCCCAAGGTTATATTAGCAGCACTGTGACTCTAAGAAACTGGACCAATATTTGAGGAAACACCTTGGTCAGGCAGAAACACAGAAAATCTTCAAATATACGTATCTGAGAAAAATTCATGCATACTTATCTTCATTTATCGTGTTTATGTATAACCACAGTATATATGAATAGATAGAATGTGACTATATACTATTAATGAATATTTAATGATACATTTTGTTCATATTTATATATGGTTCAAAAGGATGGATCTATAATGACTAAGAAGTGTTGTGCCTTGAGACAAGGAACCCATCCCCAAGTCTCCAAGGACCACTTACTTAGTATTAAGTGTCTTCTGTGGTATTAAAGGAAAACTTTCTCATTCATGAGTATTCTTGCCTGGTACAGGGCAGTACTCTCCATGGTCATCCCAACCTCAGAAGTTTAACAATAATGATGATGATTAGTAAAGATCTAATATTTGTATTCAACTCATCCATTAAACAATATCCTGTTATACCTCATTGGATATATCACGGCATATTAAAGCAGTACCATCACAGAACTTCCTTTATAAATGACAAAACAGAACCTTGCCAAGGATTTGCTTAGTCTGTTCTAGGCAACAGGCACCAGGGCTTGGAGTCAAGTCTGTTCTTTCTTTTGGGTTGGCAGGATCTTCAAGGTTTATTCTCTGGGCCATTCATCTATGGTACCTTGCCATTAACCACAACTGAACCATGATGTATCCTATTAATGAGAGAAAGCCAGGTTTCACAGCCGATGAGTGTTAGTGGGCATAATTTTATGCAAACAAGTCTGACTATATTTCAGAACCCTTTTATGAAGTTCTGGCCTCATTTAAAATTGAATGTGATATAAAAGTGACTCTGGTAACAGTGAAATATCTTTCTCCTGACTTGAGCTACACCAAGTTCATTTGGTCCTGATGGCATGCAAAGCTCTTCACTGCCCATCAGAAGACAGATTCTGTTACAGGTTTCTCTCAGAAAGCACTTCCCCTGAATGTTACTTTCACATTGTGCATTCTGTAACTCCTTCAGCACTGTCATATATCCTATATAAAACCAAACGTATGGTGCTTACTTCCTTTCTTTATGAACTTAACTGTGTCTCTCATACATCATCCTTTCTCACCTCTCTGTCTATATGAGGATCCTGCTGCCATTTGTGTCTTTTTATTCAAGACCCAACAACACCTTCAGAATATGAACTGTGAAGAATATGAACCATTCTATCTTGAAAAAAGGCTAAATTTGTCATCTAAAACACATCCACTATGAATTTACACCAGACAAGACACTGCACCATGAAGAATAAGCCAAAGACGGGGCCTCAGGCTAAGTCAATCTCAAGGATAAAGATGGTCAGATTTTTCACTGTTCCAAGTTTCTAGCACTAGAAACTTATCAACTTCCCACTTGATCTTGTCTTTGCTTTCATGTAAATTGTTATGCCTTTACTTCTTATTTTCTAGTTCCACATATTTTAGCTCAGATCAACTGAATTAGCTATGGAAGTATGCAAAGTCTCATGGTCTAATTAAATCTGTGTTTTCATGGACTCCTACTCATGATCATCTCTCCTTTCCCTGTCCTCACCTACCTATAAGCTTCTTCTATGTTTCAAATGTTTTGCATCTGTTTACTTCCCAACCCCTGAATTCACCACCATCAAAGGAAAAGAACACACACACACACACAGGAAAGAATACACACACACATAAATATACACAAACACACTGAGAGAACTATGAGATCAACTTCATATCTATTCAGCTTGTCTAATATGTTACAAAAGCCATGTTCAAAGGTAAAGGAAGTAGTATTCTATTCCTAAACATTTTTAATAGGTGTGTGCTACTGAGAAAAAACTGACGTTCACAATGCCATTTTTTTCTCTCTCAATATGCAGTAATAACAATACCCATTTCCTGGAATTACTTTGTCAACTGAGAATACCAATATGTTTTACTTTTGGTCACCAGCCACTCCACTACTTTATTAAGAACTGTGTGTGTGTGTGTGTGTGTGCGTAAGTGCATTTGTGTGTGTGTGTGTAAGTGCATTTGTATAGAGCTCAGAGACTATTGGGTATTATAGTATATAATATAGTATATAAATTTGTACATTGATATAAGTCTCATTGTATCTGGAATCTTAGATTTATGTTTTGGGGGAATAGGCTGGTGTTCAAGAAGCCTCCAGAAATCATTTTTTCTCTGCTTCCTTCATAACTAGGGTTATTCACATGGTCATGTCCAGCTTTTGAATAAAATGCTGGGGCTTTTCAGGTCCATTCCTCATGGTTGGTTAAGAAAGTACTTTTAGTCTCAAAGCCATTTCCCCAGCCCTTATAAAACTTTATTTGAAACTTGTCTAAGGAACATACTCATGGGTAGCAACAAAAAAGACTGTTTCAGAATCTGGGCAAAATGTTTAGCCTCTCAATTCAAAAATTCACCTGAATTCCAATTGCTACTATCCTAATATAAAGAATAACTTTATTCCTCTTATTCCATCCCAAGGCATAGCTGCACCGATTACACATGGTTAAATCAATTATAGAGCATGTATAATAGAAAGAGAAGACCCTGGGTTCTAGGCTTTAAACTTTATTTTGATTCTGTCATTAACTAAATATCTTGGTTGTTTGGAGTTGAGTATTTTGAAACTGCATCAGGAGGGAGTTTTCATAATAAGTAAGGTCTCATTTAGTCTGATATTCTAAGTTCATTGATGGATAGATGGTTCAGTATACCATCAAGTACAACTTAGAAGAAGCCCTAGGACCTAGAGAATGTCTCAGAGCATCTGAATGTCACCACCAGAAGCCAGAGATTATGGTGAATTCACTGATCATGAAGCATTTATGAAGATGACAGAAAAGACAATTCCTTGCACATCTTCTGAGTTTCTGGGATTCCTTATGAATTGTGCCCAAGATTTAACTTGAAAATCTAAGAGAGTTTAAGATTCCAGAATAATCTGTTTACTCAGCTAAGAAGCCTACTTAATACCAGGATTATTGAACATAGTCAGTCAGATTGTAGATCCAAACACTGTTCTGCCATTAATGAGTTGTGAGCAAATATTTAACAAGTCATTTATCTTCTCTAATGCAACATTTCCTTGCAGCATAGTAATAGAGATTAAAGGAACAAAGTTTTATCTTAGTAAATAGCTTAAATGGAGTAAGTGTTCAATAAAAGATAACCATTATTTTCATCATTATACTTAGGTTATGCCTCTATGAAGTGACCATCTTAACACTTTTGAGTGTAGGACCTTAATTAAAATGATGCTAAATGTATGCAAGGCATCAGAGACAGGTTGACAATGGCTCAAACAACTCAGCTTAGTTTCCAAAAAATGAACATATATATTGTAACTATAAGTATAGAAATGTTGCTGGTATAAAAGCAATATGAACAGTATCTACCTTCTCTCCAGGTCCATTCATCTATAACGTCTTATATTGTATAATTTTAAGTCAAATATTACTAAATAAAACTCAGTATCTTTATATTTACTTGCAGAAGTAGAAATCACTGAAAAGAGATGCATAACAGCTCTATGAGCAGACTGAGATTCTCTGGTTTGTTCTAACCCATTAAATATCATAAAGACAACGGCATGCTGATATTTCTTGAATTAACCTTTCAAATGAGAAAAGTGAATTGTTTTTAAAATTAACTTAGAGACTTTTGCTATCTTACTGAGATTATCACCAACAGAATTTAGAAAACATATAAAGAAATTAAACTTCTAGTGACATTTATGCATAACATCTCTCTTCGTAATTCAATCAAACAACTCCAAATGACTGCATTTCGGGGAAATTCAGTTCTGGTGTCTGAGACCCAGCCTTGCACAGGTAAGGTGACTTGAGACTTAAGAAAGAGGCAAATTGTTCTAGAATTCCAAGATTTATAGCACATCTAAAAACTAAAATTTATCTTCATAGAACTTGGCATCAAGACAGGTAGAATTTAGCTGCCTCATGCAAGCTGAACAAACTCATATTTTATTACAGTACATATGGATTATGGCTAGCTATACTGTTCCTGAGCTTTCTCCCATACTATCATGGTCTGATGTCATGGAAAATAGTCAGGCCATCAGATGACGGTACATAATTCTTGGGTATCTGCTTTAGGGACTTTGCTTGTCCTATAGGGCTTGTGATGTATACTAAGGTCATTTGTCAAGCAAGATAGTAGCTATGACCAAGATGTCTCTAGTTCTGACAAATTCCATCCTTACAATCTTATTTTAACACAACCACAAATTTCTCTAGTTTGAGAGAAGAATGTATTGAATAATATGTATAATATCCTTATAATAAAGTTTCCTTCTTACATTTTAATTTAGATTTGCATATTAAATTTTATTTGCTGACTTTTGATTTCAAAAACCCTGAGGTAGTTATGTTATTATAATGGCGTTTTATGTCATATCTGATTTGATGTCAGCTTGGATAGCTAGTTCTGGTTTTCCTAATTATATTTTCATAACAGCAGAATGAGCCATTATCTAAAAATAAGGAAGGAGAAAATCACTTCTGCCATTAAAACATCCTGACTTCACCTTGATTTTCGCTGTCATGAAACACTATCAGTTTTAAATGTTTGCTTGCATTCTGAGAAACAAATCTTTAAAGCCATATGCTGTATCCCTACTCAACATTCTCATTACCATTTAAAGTGTGCTTAAAATCAACTGAAAGCCAACACATCATATAATAAGGTACAACTAGCATCTTTGGAACTGTGCAATTTCGAGGAAACACCCTAATTCTCCCAGGGATCATGATGACAGGCAGAAAGAACTAAAACAGGAAAAAAGTCCCAAAACATAATCAATTCTCAGGAAAGATGATGGATAGTTGTACTAAAATTTCTAAACTTGAAGTTCTTTTATCTGCTTGCACATTGAACAAATCTAGAAACTATTCTTTCCCCCAATATTTTCACATTAAAAATTACTTCACAGGCTGAAGAAATCAGGTAGTAGAAATAGTGCTTGCTGTAACAAGCAAAAGTACCTGAGTTCTGATTTCCAGGACCCATGTAAAAAGCTGGGCACTGCAGCAGTGCCCATAATGCTGGGTACTGGGAAACAGAGACAGGTAGATTCCCAGAGTTCTCTCCCCAGCAAGTCTGCCTTAATCCATCAGATACTTTAATGGGAGACCTTATCTCAAAAACCAAAGTGGAGACTGGTTGAGGAAGACCCCTAGCATCAGTCAGGTCTAGACACATATAATCATACAAGCCCACATATATAATGTATACATGCATGCCTTTGACACAAACACACTATTTTCAAAATCAGTTTATCTTACACTACTGTCTAATTCTGGCTTCAATGACAATTCTGAAAAGCAAAGATGACAAATCATTGAAAAATATGCTTCAGCTTCAAAAATTAAAAAAGAAACAAAAGAAAGGACAAACATACATAGAATGTGTGTGTTCAGCTGTGTTAGAGATTTATATGATTCATTTTAATTTTTGTGCATGTGCATGTGTGAAGATAAGAGTAGTCAGTTATTGTTCTGACTCCACCCAAACCTGCAAGTACAATTTCTACATCAGGCTCCAGATCTGCAAGAAGTGATAACCAGTGAAAACAAACAGAGACAGCAGGTCAGACGTGCCTGCTTCCTGCACCCTGGATGAGAGGCAGCCNGCCGCCCTGCCTTGTAGAGGGAGATGCTGTTTGTCTTAGGGGCAGCAACATTTTAAGAGACTCTTCCTGACCATGGGAAAAAATGTTAATTTTCTGAGACATGTAGTCACAGGTCTCTCCTACTATGACTGAACATAAGACTAATGCCAACTGCAGAATCCTCAGAGGTACAGACCTTCCCCTCCCCAGGGATTCGTACAGACACCTAAGGCATACCAAAGAACAAAATCATCACATGCCAAACAACTGACCATCTCAAACTTTCATGAAACCAGGAAAACATGTAAATTCATAGATAAAGTCAGGAAAACATAATTGACTAAAAATAGCTGAGATTTCCTACTGTAAGTGATTCTTTATATATTCTCTTATAGGAATAGCTATAGATTTTACTTCTAGGCTCTTCTGTATTAGGACTTCAAAGAAAATTTTAATATTATTCCTATTGGTAGGTACCCTTTGAACATGGCCAGCATTTAGAACTTGGATAAAAGCAGAGCATTAATTCCTGAGCTTTTCTCATAGACTTCAAAAGGCTCTTTATTTTTTTACCATTGAAAGAAATCCATAATTTCTTAGAGTCATGTCCAAATATGTACACATAAATAAAAAAAAAACATTAAGACAATCCTTGAAATGTGTGCGCATCAACTTCTGAGAACACTCCCCATAGCAATCATCTTGTTGAGCATTTTTATTATTATATTTTCTTAACAATCTTCAGAAATATCCCTGGAAGTCCTGATTACTCACGCATTTATGGGGCTTTTAAGACAAAAGAAAATTAAAAGTCACTGAACATAATGGAATTTATTTGAAAAATCAGCACTTGGTCCTATCCATATGAGACTTCCAAACCCAGGTTCATAATTACAATTTATAACACTCATTTTATGTGAGCTAATTACTAGGAACATTCCTAAAACTGCTAAGAAAACTTTATCTCTTAACAAGATTGTAGGAAAAATCAATGTGATGTCTGAGATTCAAAGGTTTTAAAACATAATTGTGTATGTGAATCAACTTCAAATGAGCAAGACAGAGACAATCCCAAAGGCTCTGCTTCTTGAAGAGTTTAGGCAGACATTTCCCATGTGTTTTCTACAAATAAACATAGGTAAAGGGAGCTTAAGATGTGTAGTAAAGGGTGTGTGGGAACAATTTTGCACAACTGTGGTCAAGCTAAACCACACCAGGGATGCTTAATAGAAGAGTTGCACACATAAGGGACCTGGGTCAAAGATGTCTGTGGGAATCTCTGCCAGTTCACACACATCTACAGTCAAAGACACACGTGCATATGCATTCTGCATTATAAACGTACCGGGTTTCTTAGCTCTCAGAATCATGACCCATATTTCTCCTTGTCTCCCTTCACTAAGAGCAAACTTGGAAAGCAATCAGAACCCGAGCAAGATCCTTGTGCTCTGCTTGTCACTGTATTCTATAATTTCCAACTTTCTGCTTCTTTTGACAACCTTTTAACCCAGGACTTAACATGAACCTTGTCTGTAAAATTTCTTCTGTTACTGCTTTGTGGACCCATCTTGACTTAGCTGCCTGGTTGCATGTCACTTTTCTTTCCTGAGACGTCTTTCACAGTCATATACTTGTCCTACATTAATAGCATTCATTACTTGACCTGTTATGGAGATAAAACATGCACAC
>LOEQ01008759.1:95322-108892 GCA_001685075.1 Bramus lutescens
AATAATAATAATAATAATAATAATAATAATAATAATAATAATAAACAACTCATGATATATATATATACATACATATATATAAATTTTAGCTTAGGCAAAAGCTAATTTCTATAAAAATCTCACTAGTTAGTTTATTTGAGATTATTTAAATAATCCTATTTTAATCCTTATGTACTCCATGTATGTGTTCAGTAGTAATTTTAATATAATTTGAATATTCTTAGAAAAACAGAAAGTTGATGAGATATATAGTCGAAGGTGACTAGTGACTTACATATGTAACTTTTCAGGTATTAATAAAAGTACTATTTATTATTTTCATAGAACTCTCCCACAAACTTTTTTTGTTTCTGTTCCATCCACAGTTCTCCCCTCCACCCTCTCTACTGCTCTGCCCAACCTCCTTTACATCTCACCCCCCACCCACTCCTCTCAATTGGTAATGATGCCCAAAGGAAGTCAACAAAGTCTGACACATTAAGTTGGGGCAGAACTTTATAAGAAACAGGTGGTTACTATCTTTAGTATTCAGAGCCAGTTGCAAAATTATTTCAAGAAATGGGAGAAATACGTAGGCAATTAAGAATCATTTAAACATTGCTAAACAACCAAAAGAAATAGTTGAGAGTTGATAATGTTGTAGAATTGTTGACAGGCTACAAAATGATATTCACTACCTTTCAGAAATACAAAATACTAGATGATACTTCATGATACTGACCCTTAGAAAGTACACATGACACAAGTAATATCCTACTAGCATGGTCTAATTTCTGGTCCACATTTTCCATCTTATAAAGGCACCCAACTTTTGGTTAAAAGAAGGACCTTATGGAAAAATATGCCAAGACTTAGACCAACTGTGTAGCCTAATGGCCAAAAGGTGTGGAATGGAAAAGAGGTTGGACATAAGATGAAAGAGATCATAAGCAGCTAGCTCCATGGGCTTTCCAAAGCAACATGAGTGTATATTAACTAGGAATACATGCAATGCAAACCAAAATTTAAAAAAAATTAGAGAGTGAAAAACAAACTGATTAATCATCTGATGTAGAAGGGTCATCTGTCTATGTGTTACTTTCATTGGTTAATAAANGACAATGAGGGCTGACTGAGAAGCCAATGATAATGACACCAGATTTTGATTCTATTGCATGTACTGTCTTTTGGGAGCCTAGTCTGTTTGGATGCTTGCCTTCCTAGACCTGATTGGAGAGGGGGCCTTGCACTTTCCACATGGCAGGGCACCCTGACTTCTCTTAGGACTGGAGAGCAGGGGGGAGTGGGAGGGAGATAATGGGAGCAGGTGGTAATTTTTAATACATAAATAAATAAATAAACATTAAAAAGACAAATATGCAAAGACAGACACACACAAATACACAAAGACACACAAATACACAGAGAGACACATGAACACAGATAAACACAGACATACAGGCACACATACAGATAAATACACACAGACACCTGTGCACACACAGACACACATCTACACACACAGACACACATGCCCCAGGGAGCTGGCACATTAGATTATCTTTCATAAATCAAAGCAATCAAATCCCAGATTCCATGTGGAAAGAAAAGGAAAGAAGTCAAAGGGAAACCTAGAGAGTTTGTAAGTTAACTTAAAATATAATCTTTAAAATATATAGGAGCTACCCTGCATGGCCAGAAAATGTTGCATATAAATTATATTGTCTTTCTAATAAAAATCCAGAGACAAGTGAGGAATACTTTTTTTATGAGCTGCTGTTCTGGGAGAACTCAGAGGCACCCATGATGTAGGAGGCTTATCTGTCTATGTGTTACTTTCATTGATTAATAAAGAAACTGCCTTGGCCTTTTGATAGGCCAGCCCTTAGGTGGGTGGAGTAGACAGAACAGAATGCTGGGAGAAAGACGCCGAGGCAGGCAGACACCATGATTTTCCTCTCTGAGGCAGACGCCATGACTCTCCTCTCCAAGCCAGATGCATAAGGCTCCGGCTGGTCCAAGATGGATGTGGGTTAGAATCTTCCCGGTAAGCCACCACTTCGTGGTGGTACACAGATTATTAGAAATGGGTTTATTAAGATGTGAGATTTAGCAAAGAAGAGGATAGATATAATGGGCCAGGCACTGTTTAAATGAATACAGTTGGTGTGTTGTTATTTCCGGGTATAAGCTAGCCGTGCGGGAGCAGGGCAGGATGAAAAGCAGGGCCCACTCCCCTCATTACTACAATCATCAAAAGTCATTTGTGCAAAAGGAAACAAAAAACAAAACAAAATGATTAAATATTGTATAAGCAACACTATGTAGATGCCTTCTAAAATACCACTTACAGCTTTTCTTATGCACTTAACCAGAGCATTCTCAAAAAAAAAAATAGTATAACTCACTCACTGCCAATCATCTATCTGAGAAAAGAAGAAAATATTATCTATATCCAGATCAGAAACAAAACAGTAGATAGTAAGGGAAAGAATATTTTCTATATTCCCATCCATTCAGTAATCTGAAAATTACAAATAAAATATTTAGGTAATTTGGGCATACATTATAATACTTTCTCTAAAACACCCAGTGTTCATGAGACTACCATGGTAGCTTACTTTTTACATGTAAATACCCTAGAACAGCATATGATATCCCACATGAATCAAGGCAGAATTCACAGACATAATTTTGATGGAGCAGATATTTCCACATGCTGAGTATATTTATCCTAACAGAAAGTCCTATAATTTACTGTATTACAGAAAGGAAGGCAGATCCCTTCATTTATGGGCTGCTTCACTATTTGCAGATAGATCGCTACTAGACTTGGAGGGAAAACCCCTGGATGTGTTAAACAAACTGTGGGGCACTAAAGGGGAGTGTTTGTTTTTCTCTGTACTCACTTGTATACCTTGCTGTTTTACTCATTCTTACAATATATACTGATGAGTATTAAGATATTAGAAAGTCATCTTTATCCTGTTGCCCCCCCAAATAGTCTGACAAAATGTTTCTATTGGATAATCAGTTGGTGTGTTCTTCCCTGGTAAAGACTGTTTCTCCCACCCTCAGTATTCCTTTGTTGCCTGTAGGTCTTTTGCGGGGTATGCCTGTGTTTTCCCTCATCTACGGCAGCATGACTATCTTTGTTGTCCTTGTTTGGCCCATGATTAGGAGTCATGTTGGTGAGACTTCACGGGTGTAACTTCTGATATCCTTAGAAGACACAATCTTAGAGCAAATCCCTGCCCTTCTGGATCATAAAATTTCCCCTTCCCCTCTTTTGCAATAGTCTCTCATCCCTGGAAACATACATATAATGTATCATTATGCAGACAGAGCAGGTTTTACTTATGTCTTTATGAAAAATATGTATATTATAACATTTAATGGGTAAAAGAGGGCATGAATTTGAAAAAGAGCAAGGAGGGATATATGGGGAAATTTAAAGGTCACAAATTGAATGTGATAAGGATACAATTCTAATTTACAAAATTAGGGAAATATTTAAAAACAATAAAAATATCAATAATATTGTTGTCTTACAATGCTGATATTTTGGATATATTATGTTAAATAAAACTTACTACTCATTTCAAAACATGTTTCATCTTGTCACATTTATTTTAATGACCAATTTCAAGTACTGCCAAATCTATTACTATGATGTAAAGAAATTGTTCATTTGACAATTCTTAGATCACTTGGTAATTTACTTTGTGATTTTTCAATTAGTGTAATAAATTATTCATTTCTTGACTGTTATGAATGATTTAAACAATGAGATGAATGTGCTCTAAATTTATATAACAGTCTGTGTGAGGATAAGGTCCTTCTATCCTACATGTCTGTAAGAGACAAGGTTTACCTGTCAAAATATTTATTAAACAGTGAGAGTACTATGCATTCACCAGTCAAAGCAATGTCTGAATTATAAATTAAGAGCCATACTCACCTGTCACTCAATAAATCATAGATAATTGAGGAGAAATATGTAGTTGCCTATAACCCTAGATGTATAATGATTTGTCTTATTCTCAGATAGAATATTGTATTAATTGGCCAAAGCAACTTGATAGTTATTTTGTAGGCTTTAAGTAATGGGTCTCTCCATCTCCCAAGTGGTCCCCTAAATTTGAAGTGCATAATAAGAAACTGTTCTGACAGGTGCCAAACAAGGGACAGTGAATGCTGTGCTGTATGCTCAGCCTATTTATCTTCAAAATTCCTACACACTGCAGACTTTCTAGTCAGGAGAAGACTTTACTTCAGCTCAGTGCACTTCCAACACACCTACAACGCATGGAGTCCTGATAACTTCTGTGACGGTCAGCTGGCTCTAACACCAGGTTACCATCTTCTAGCAGTTTTTCTAATGGTTGTATTCTTATTGTTCAAGATTGGCTGGTTGATTTCAGTTTGCTTATGAAAAGTTTGAATAAGAGTCTTTCAAATATGCAGTGGTGAATGTGGATTCAAGGAATGGAGATAATTCCAAATGGTCATTAGTAAAAAATGCATGGGAATAAGAGAAATAGCAGGCTATGCTGGGGCTGGTGTGTCAGTGGAGCTGCTGGGCTATGCTTGGTGTGTGAGGAGTATGTGTGTGGGCCTAGCCCTTAGGTATTTACTGGTTAGGACAGTGTAAATGCTGTAGGATAGAGGCTAGGCATGAGAGCTGAGGATGGCACACACAGGCAAAGTTCTAAGCAGTCAATAGGTTGGGACAGTCCAAATGTAAGACCCAGGCTAAGCCTAGACATATGAAATGGTTTTGTTAGAGTCACAACAGGCTAGAGTCAGGAAGGCTCTACAGATTGGTATGTCACAAGGATGCTAATCATGGTGGATGGGAACAAGATAAGAGTTCTTTGGTCCACAGCACTCACTAGACTGAACAGAGAAAGTGTCACGTGGGCTAGGTCTAGAGGCCAGTCTTCAAGGATTCCAACTCCTAAGAAAGTGTCTACACTGAGAAAACAGAAACCAAATGGTAGCTTGCAAGTCTTTGAAACCTCCCTTTTAAAAAAAAAAGATGACTATTTCACACCAAGAGTTAAAGTCAAAACACTTGATGCTTTCTTTCTCAAGCATGATATTAACCGACTTGGAATTTCTTGCTGTTAGCCCTTTGCAACTTACCCAAAAACAAAGGTAAAAGGAATCTCAAAAAAAAAAAATACCAAAACCCTCACTTCCTCTACATAAAAAAAGGAAACACAAGCAATTCAGTGGCCTACTCAAAGCCACTTAGCATTCAGAAGAAACAGTGATTAAACATCTGACTCAGCGAGCTTTTGACAGCCACAAAAGCCAAGAGCACACTCAGTGTGAATAATCAAATGGCACTTCACGCATGCCTCTTCATATGATAGTACCTGTAGATGCCATGACCTTCAGGTACCCAAACCTCTATACTATTTTTAACTGAATATATTGACAAAGACAAGAGAGGAAGTGAGTTTATCCATGTGCTGAACCTATCACCTTGGGGAACAAGTTGATACTAGTGATTTGGTTTCTAGAGGATAAAATGTCATGTTTAGAATTCAAAATTAAAAAAAGCAAAAAGCAAAGGTGGAGAAGACACAATCTGGTACTATTATTACCCACAAATTAAAGAGAGAAGCAATTTTACTCATGAATTGAGAAAAAAATAAATTAGTCTACAACATTACCCAGGTTATGCCACATAGCATAACTATCCTAATAGCTCTCTGTTTAAACAATTTTACCTCTCAGTCTCTACTCTCTGAATCTGGGCCCTGGGAGGAACTTTTGACAGTCACAGCCTGGGGTGTGATTAGCATTGGGTTGGCAGAGAAAACAGAGATGGCTCACCCTCCTACAATGCTCAACCCAGCATGATATTTTGAAACAAAGATGTCAATGTTTGGGAGTGTCACTTTGAAGGAGTACTGAACTGAGGTCAGGAATTGGACTAGGTTACTTATTTTCTGGAACCTTTGTATTTCCATCTACATAATATTACTAATTCAACAGCAGACCATTTGACCATGAGAGCTACATGTTGGTGTGGCTAGAAAGAACCCAATCCAAATACTTCATTCAATTACTCAAAGTCTCTTGAAAATTTAACATTAATGCTACCTGAAAATGTTGAAACACTTATTTTAAAAAGGAGAAGAAAATACAACTCCGCAAAAAATAAACACTAGTCTTAAATTTATAGTAATACTGAGAAAAAGTGTCCAGTATTGAAAAAGTATGTACTTGATATGTTTTAAAAGACCTTTGTCTAATTCAGTCGCCACCAGTAAGAAAGGATGCTAAAACAAACAACCCTAGAATAGTCCCTCAATAATTTCTCATGCCACAACTCTGAATATTTTGTTGAATGTAAATGGCAATTAAAAATTATGGCCAGAACTGAAGCTGGCAACATTCACACCAAAAAAGGATGCTAGAATTGTAATTATATTTGTATCATCTTTGAAACACGAGTTCCTCTGCCAAGGCTAAAATTTTTATTTAGTCTTCAGGGATCCGATATGGATTGTTTGAACTGTCAACTGTGACCACATCTGAAGAGGTAGTTTTCATTTGTCTCTTAATCTTGTGGTGAGTTTTGAATAACAGGGATGTCTTTACTTGGGCATCAGGGGGGATGGGGGGTTCCTCCCTGGTCAAATTATTTAATTTGTTGAAACAGTAGGCACTTGAAAAGCAAGTTCCTATTAAAATGGCCTGAAAATCCAATATGTTTTGCACTTTAAGAGGTGCAGAGAGCCATAAACCACAAGACTATACATTCAACTAAAAAACAAAACAAGTCAAGAGGATCCGGACTGAAGAAATTCACTGCAACTATTAGCACATTGGTGTTTGCTGTCAATGCCAATTAGAGGATCCAAGATGATCTCTGCTATTAAATTTTCTTTCATTTCTCAGCCAGCACAAAGTAGATGACAAAGCAGTTGCAGTGCAAAAACACACGTGTGCCCACTTCCTGAGATGCAGAAAGTCTGTGTGCAAGCCAGCATCCATGTGCATAAGCATCGCTTTTGGAAACAAGGCTGAACTGAGCTTACTCCTTCAATGGTAAGAGACAATCATAACACATTTATCCACAATACAGTAAAGTTACAAATGCCATGTGAGAGGCTGGTTATAAAAAAACAGCTCAAGTTATGCTGCAGTTAAAGGGGAGACTATTGATCTGGAAAGGAAAATCAATGAAAATAAATACATAAACATAGCAAGCATTTTCAAGCTCCCTGGGAACTTCCTTGTCCCACCAAAACTCCTTAACAACATTTCTGTGTGTGTCGAACATTTCATTGTGAATTTCTTACTCATTACTTTGAGGTCACATTGGACAAAATACTAAGTTCATTTCCAAATTGAATATTTCTATGTTGACCATTACCAAGAAAACGTGCATTTTATATATAAGTTATTCACGTGTTTTCATGTGTTGTATGTATTATATATGCTTATATATGGTGTATGCTATATTTGAAGATTTATTTTACTTTTAAATATATGTGTGTGGTTGTTTTCTTTTATCTGTATAGGTTACAAATGTTTATGAGCAACAATGTTGGTGCTGGGAATTGAGTCAGAGTCCTCTGCAAGACCAAGAAGTTCTCTTAACCACTGAGCAATCTCTCCAGCTCCACTAAATACCATATATTTTTTTAAAAAATTGCACAATGAAAATTATTACATAAACATTGGTACATACAGAAAAGATTTAAACATCAATTTTTAGCACCACTCCTCATTTTAGAAATTCTACTATAGCAATCACATCTAATATGATATCTACCCACTTATCAAACTTTTAACTGTTAAGTATGGCATTTTAACTACACGGCAATGCTGTACTGTAGACTTCTATAGTTTGTTCTTTTTTCATCTCTGAAACTTTATGATTGCTGATTGAAGATGATAGTTCGCACTGACAGGCCAACTGAGATTAGAGAAAAGCTCAGGATCTACCAGTAAGATACAAGTACAGTACCTCACACTAACTGTGTGACTTGGGGAAAACTTATTCAAGTTCATGATGACTTATTTCCATCATTTGACAAATAGAGATGAAATACTTATAACAGAGTTATTTTAAGAATTATCTGGCCTAGGGATATACATTAGTAGCAAAGCACTTGGCTAGGATGTACAAGGTTTTAGCTGCAATTCTTATTAAGATTTAATACTATATTGAATATATAATGCATACATAAATACATGCATAACATATATATGTTTATATTATATATATGTTGATTACATTAAATACATGTTAGTTGTAGAAAGTATTTAATGAAATACATTCATTTACTCATTAAAAGCATGTAGAACTGATGCCAAGGAGGAAAATACATCAAAATATTTACTGCAATTGTCAGCAAAACTAAAGCACTTTTGCTCTTCTGCAGCATTGGAAAAAGCACACAGAGCCACTCATCTCTGGTCTGACATCCTCTAGACCTACTAGCAAGTTTCAGGAAGAAATACAAGGGACCTTGTAGATTTATTTCTCTTTGACTTCTATTTAGGTAAAAATGGGGGGAAAAAACCTACTCTCATTACCTGAAGCCTAAATAATAAGAAATACAATGCCTAATGTATTATTCCATGATGTAGGAGGGTCATCTGTCTATGTGTTACTTTCATTGGTTAATAAANAAGCAGGGCCCTCTCCCCTATTTTACTACAATTCCATATCTACAATGGCATGTATATAAAAAAATAAATACACATTTATACACCCAAGCACACACACAATGATTCCTTCTGCATGCTAAGTTTACAGTTGCTGCCTGGTTTACTCTTTAGCTTTGTATTCGGAAAAGTCATCCATCATACAGTTTTGCTTAACATCTGAAATTAAGAAGGCTTCCATTTTTGAAATGTGGATGGATTTAGTGCTCCCATTACTCTGAACACTAAGCTTCCCTTTGAATAGGGAAGTCAGGGTAAGTATAGTAGAATTTATATCCTGTCCTGAAAAATGACAGTCAGGAATCACACAATCCTGGAAGAGATTAGGAGGGGAAATTGAATGTATCAGCAAACAACTTCTCTTTCTCAACTCAGAGGAAGACAGTCAACTCAGTAAAACCTGATCAGAGACGGTTTGCAAAGGGCAGGGCTCCCAGAGAGCTGATGACAGAAAAGGCAGCAGGCATTATCTCCCTTAATCACAGCCCTTGTTGCAGGTATCACTAGAGTACTTCATGAGGAAGGTAATCAGAGCTTAAACACACACAATAGGTCAGAAGAAGACTTTTAAATACCTCTATATTCCTTGGTAGTACCTCAAACAGCCATTCACTACATCAGAGACCTAGGCTGTCTCTTGTCTTTCCCTGGTCCATCTATATCTGTATTTATTCCTTTGCAATCCTCCCAGCTCATTCTCTCTACACTTTTTGGATATTAACCCTTTTTCAATGAAAAGTAAGCAACTATACCAAACCCTCACCTAGCTCCCACACAGAAGGCCTGCCTAAGGTGGGGCCAGTGACGCCTGAACCCACCAGCGTCCTCACAGATGTGCAGCTGCAGACATGCACACCAACTCTGCACGACTCAGAAAGCAGCTCTCAGCAGCACTTAGCACCCCATGTGAATGTGCATCTGCAACAGCAGCCAGCCAGTGCACGGTGAGTGATTCTCTGCTGAAGCCAGGCAGGCCTGCGTGTGAGCAGAGCAAAGGGCCTGGGATGCAGAGAATGTCCATCCACTGTGGCTCCCAGCCTAGGCACTCACTATCTGTTGCTTTACAGATACACAGAATAAAAATGTGGAGTAAGAAAGCTTCCTGCAGCTTGCATCGGCCCCTCCATTTTTTCTCATTTATATCTTTCAGTGGTTTGGTCACGAAATATCGTTCCTAATTATTTAAACAAGGAAATAAGTATCATGTCCTGAATCAATATTCTACAAACTGGGAGGCGCACATCCCACTCAGAACAGACATCTCAAGTCTTATGCAAACATTAATCAACTCACTCATTCATGTTATGAGGTAAGTAGCTCAGAAGCCCTAGTTCAGCAGTGCTTAGAAAGGTTAAGACAACAGAGCAATTTAATTGATGGGCCTTCCAGAGCCTTTGAGCTGACTACCAAAGGAACGCGGCCGTCCACATTCCCTGAAAAACAAATAAATCTGACTGCATTGCTAAAGACAGTTCATACCATAAGCTCAGTCGATAACAAGAAACCAATGCCAATCATGAGCTGTTCTTATGCCATTCATACGCTCATGGTCAGATTCTGATTAGCTTAAGAAAGGTCCCTGTTCTCCTAACTGATCCCTAGGAGGTTCTTGCTCTCTGTTTCCTACATTATGGACGACAACTTTCTACACCCATTGACAATAAACCGAACCGTATTTCCTTCTTTTAACAATGCCTTGAGGCAACCTTCCTAAATGGTGCCAGGGGGTGCGGTTCTGCCTTTACTATCTAGGAGTTCAGGAATAGGCTCCACGAAACTCTCAGAGGCATCAAGGGCTGATTCTGCAAGTACTTGCATCTTTAAGCACCTCCTGCCAAAATAGAACTAAACTCCTAAAATTCGTTGTACTAGCCCACATTTGGATTCTGCTCAGGAAGGAGTGCCCATCCATTGCTCAATGGATTAACTCCTTAATAACTACTACTCTGAAAAATGTGATGTTCCTATCTCCCAGCAGCAAGAAACTGGGAGGGTTTAAGAATATGTGCAAAAATTAAAGACTCGTTGATTTTTTTTTTACTTTCCACATTTCTGAAAATGTTATTATACACGTTACAAAAGTAAAACAGACACCATAAATGGATACATCTCTCTATTGTTGGTGGAAGTATTAGGAGAAACAGTCTGATCCTCAAAGGTGAACCTTGCCTGTTATGCTCATTACACACAGAGATTGTCTTCCATTAACATTTCTCTACACAGTTCTTAGAATCCTTGCCGTCAACTCGATATTCCATTCCTCAAAAGGAAATTGTTTCTAGGTTCTTTCCAACTTTAAATCTTATTACTATTTTATTGTACATGTGTGTCTTTACTTAACAAGTTATCAAAATGAGGGGGTTTCCTACTGAACTGATAATAAAAAGCCTGAATTTACGGGACACTTCTTTAAGTTGAAAGGGTCTCTACATGAATATCTCATGCCGTCCCCTGAATGGTCACTTGAGATCAGCCTAATTACCATTGCTTTTATACACTGACAGTAGCGACTACATTAGTAAGATCTGAGGGAACTGACCTATATCTAAATGAATGTGCCTTCATTTAAGCTCACGCAATAGTACTGAAGTAGATTCTTTAGTTGTTTCCAATGTACAAATCAGAAAGTGACATCACAGAACATAAATGACTCTGCGCCTCTGGAAATAAGCACCAGGATTTTAACTCACAGTGCCTGGATCCTAGACTTTATAACCTCTGCGTAATGCTACCTCAAAGAAATGCTAGGTACAAATGAAACTTAGTAAGTAGAATTCAAAAGGATGTCTAAATTTATTGAGTAAACAATTGCCCAGTCTTCTATTTTGAACTTTCTGGCTATTTCCATTATTCTTAAATCAAAATAAATCACAGCTACATTTCACTCAGAGAAAAACACCCATGGAAATCAATGAATGCTAGAATATTTCTTGTAACGAAAATAATGCTCATATCATTACTGAACAGAATTATAGCGAAATTCCAGTTTTTGCCTTACTACAAGCCTATAGTATCTAATAGCAGGACCTGCACATGCATTTTAGTTTGTAAATCACAAAGGCTATAGATTAACAGTCATCGTTAAGGAAAGGTTTCTCAATACCAGAGGTACCTTACATGTCTCTAATAGCATGTTTATATTGCTTAATATCTGCATTTGCCTGTACATGTGCCTATCATAGCAAAGATTGCATCCTTTCCAAGGCCATAATCTTCGTAGAATTTAAAAGACACACAATTTTATTTATGACACTTCCAAGATGTGAGAAGAATAAAATGAAGGAAGAAAGGAAGGACAGAAGGAAGGAAGGAAGGAAGGAAGGAAGAAAAGAAAGAAGAAAGGAAGGAAAAAACAATGTAAAAATAGGTTTTAAATTTTTATCACATATTTCTTTAAATAAAATATGGAAAACAAATATTGACTTAGCAGTCTCATAAGTTCTGTAAACATGTGCACTGTTTTCTTAATACCAAGCAATAACAATTTCATCATTTAAAATTCATTGCTATAAAGTAAAACATCAAAGTGTCTGGAAAGCAAACCTTTAGGAATTTTTTCAATGTCATGTCACCATTTTCTAGAGCAAATTTATTCTCTCATTTCTCTTTCCAGCAGGAAATGAACACCTGCATCGTGGAATAAACCTTTAATGCTAAAGTTACTGTAAGGATGAGCATGCATGCCTAGGAAGACCGGGGTTGTGAACTCTGAGGAAGGAAACAAGCTCCACCACCTTCACCACAGGCTTCCAAGAAGTTGAAAAGTGGTAGAGTTTCCTGAACGGTTGCAACCAGAACTCCGTGGTACTACCCAGTTACTGTTTTCTTTCTTGACCACTAAAGCAGGCCTTTTCTGAGCAGAGCGGCTTTCTTCAATGAGCCACTGAGACCACAGGCATCTCATTCAACACACGGTTTGTTCTCTTCTGGAATTCGGAATATTGGCTGCCCTTGCTGCTGCCTCCAGACCATCACTGAACAAATAAGAAGCCAACTTGCATAGGTTTCATTTCCACTTTATTCTGCTTTTTGTCCATGTGTAGATCAGGATGGATAGAAACACCCCAATGTAGAGCTCATGATATTCAAGGGTATACGGGTGAGTAACTAAAAGGAAAAGCTTCAAGAACTACTGGAAGCTAATAGCGGAAGAAAAAGGAAGCCTACTGCAATAAGGAATAAAAAGACCTGAGTGACAGTGAAACCTGTCGAAATGGAAGAAACTGGAATCCCTCTATGCTGTCCTATCTCTGATTAGCCAGCATTTAAAGAGTGTCTATGCGGTATTCCAGGTACTTCATTTGCATTTCTGCACTTAATATGCAAAAGGGTCTAGAAGTATGAGGATATCCAAAATACTGTAAGAGAAGAAACAAGATACAAATGCAGCAATGATTGAATTTAGATCGATTTTTCTTAACTCGCGGTCTCAGTTTCTGATCAGTCATTTTTCAAGAATCCTTTCCCGTGATAGGAATTGTGTTGTTATTTGCAACTGAGCACTTCAGCAATTCCCTCAGTTTTCCAGTGATCTGCTACCTTGAACATTAACTAGCATTGAACTATGACTTTAAATTAAATCCTACTAAGGTTGTGTGTAATAAGTGGGTGAAAGCCATAGAAAGGTACATTGATAGTAGCATATGCATACATGAATAGATATTCCATGTGTAAACATACTCATCAGGGGCAAAAACCACATTTCTGCTGAAACTCTGTAAAAGTCCAGCAATACCAACAGCACCTCCCCTGGATCATTCATTCTGACCCACATTTGTTATTGTCAGAAAAGCAGGCACATTGTCCAGTCAGACACACAACTGCTATTAGGCATAATGTTCCTGCCATCTTCACATTCTATTTATTCTCGTTGAAAGCTTATGCAAAAAAAAAA
>LOEQ01008760.1:9518-22566 GCA_001685075.1 Bramus lutescens
TTCTTCTTCTTCTTCTTCTTCTTCTTCCTCTTCCTCTTCCTCTTCTTCTTCTTCCTCTTCTTTTTATTCTTCTCCTCTTTCTCAACAGGATTTCTATATGTAACAGGTCTGGCTGTCCTGGATGACCTTGAACTCAGAGATATACTTGCCTCTCCCTCCCTCCCAAAGGCTGGGATTAAAGGAGTGAACCACTACCATGTGGCCAGTGAGGCCTCTTCTTATTTGTTGCATACATGATTTACATGCTACCAAGCAGTGCTACTCTCAGATATTCATGTCTACCTAAGGACTCCTCACAAAATTCATACAAATTGTACAATATGGGATAGCTAGAAACAACCTCAAAAATATGTACTAGGATAGTGCAGATGGATGATGACATCACCAGATAAAGCAGCTCTGCTTTGTGGTGACAATGAGTAAACTACTGATGTGTACACTATGTGTGCATCTCAGACTTAATCCTGAAAAAAAAAGAAACCAGGAAGCACAAAGTTAATTTATTTGAAGTTCAACAGTGAGACAAATTTATTAAAAGTAATATACATAAGTACAGGTTTCTGGGAAGAGGCAGGAGGGTGCTTCCTGGAGACAAGAAAATGCTGTATAACAAAAAAGTGTTGTTTAAAACAGGAATATTAGTTTGTTAAAATTCTATGTCAGTTTATTTCAATGCATGCTTAAATTATAGTGGCAAAAATAAAGGTGATGAGAGTCCCAGAGTGTTGCGCGGGGATGGAAACACCACCAGCATGTTTTTCTGGCCATGATCTTGAGAAGAATATTGCTATAAAGTAGGACAAGGTTGGAGAAATATGAATGACCAGTTATCTGAAAATCATGTTTCATGTATTATCCTGAGTCTCAAGAACTCTTCTTTTTTCTGAAAAAAAAGTTGAGAGGAACCACAATCTTTTATTTATTGATCCTTGAAATTTTAGAATTTGGAAATAAGGTCATATTTAATCAATATTAAAGGGGATAGGATGGATGGGTCAGTAAATATGGATGTGCATGACATAGGGTGGCCTGCAGCACAGGGTTCAGAGGATCAAGGGTTTCAGGAAGTAGAAAATTGCCCATCAGTGAAACTGTTGAAATTTTTCCTGGATGTTTCACAAGATCTCTTATATTGGCTCGAAGTTAATCCTCTCTATGACATGATGATGTCACGTTTGAGAGCTAAAATTCTTTGATTTCATCTATGGATGGGTCTTAAGGGAGATGCATCATACACACCAATAAACATCAGCAAATAGACTACTGCTCTATTAATGACTTTTTAAGGCCTACTCAGACTATGTCTTTAAGGAAGCCACATATCTCTGTCTCATACAGCCATATCATTTTACATAAAGCCCCTGAAATAAAAATAGAGGACACAGTTCAAGTTTTTATACTTTTTATTAAAAAGTAAAATATTTCTTTCAAATTTTTATCTCAATATAGTAAAAAAGATATCATATTTTTTTAGTCATGAATCATTTTCAGAAATGTCATATCCAAAAAGTTGTGAAGTTGCTGAGTTCCATGGTATTAGATAGAAATTGTATGGTCATATGAGTTGCAAGAACCATTTTAGAAATCATGATTTTTCTTTGCACATGTATTTTTTAATTGAAAATAGATACTTCTCTCAAAATATACCCCAACTACAGTTTCCTTTCTCTGATGGTTCCTTCCTGCCCATACCAACCCCCTTCTCTGCAAGATCCACTCACTCCCCCTCTGTTTTCCTCTTCAGAAAAGAGCAGGCCTTCAAGAGGTGATAGCCAAACATTTTTAAAATTCTTTTTTTTTGAAAAACGTACTTTTTATATTTGAACACTTAGTGTTATGGGAAACTTTAAGCTTTTAGCAGTCAGTGAACAATTCTCTTTAAATACCTCATTGTGTTTTGTCTTTAGCAGTTGTAGACTTGAACTTGTAAGTTATGTGACCTAAGATGAACTTTTATAATTCAGAGGAAAAAATCAGATTTTGCCACCATCAGGCAGATCTTAGATTTGAAGTAAAGAATATGGATTAGTTTGGGGAAAAATAAAACAATCAAAGGAACTTTTCTCAAGACGTACTTATAAATAGAGCATATATGGTTTGGTGAGGTTTTATGTTTTTACTTGCAGTATCATTGGAAGGGAAGGGAAACTAAACAACTGAAAATTCTTCTAAATTCAATGATCCTTGGCAAATAATTTTAAGTGGGCTCCTTTGTTTAAGTGTTTAATGCAAATGTTTTATCTTATGTGTTGATGATGACTTTTTAGAAAATTGTTCTTATTGGGCTATATATTTTTATGCACTCCCCTCCTTTCCCTCTCCCATTCTACCCTCTCACATGATTCTCATGCTCTTAATTTACTCAAAAGAGCTTGTTTTTTTTTCTACCTCCCATGTAGATTAGATCCATGTATGCCTCTCTTAGGGTCATCTTTGTTTTCTAGGTTCTCTGAGATTGTGAATTGTAGGCTGGTTTTTCTTTTCTTTGTGTCTAAAAGCCACTTATTAGTGAGTACATAGTTTCCTTTCTGGATCCAGGTTACCTCACTCAATATGATGTTTTCTAGATCCATCTATTTGTCTGCAAATTTCAAGTTGTCATTATTTTTTCTGCTGTGTAGTACTCCATTGTGTAAGTGTACCACATCTTCTTTATCCAATCTTCAGCCGAGGGACATTTAGGTTGTTTCCAGGTTCTGTCTATGACAAATAATGCTACTAATGAACATAGTTGAGCACATGTCCTTGTGGCACGATTGAGCATCCTATCGGGTATATAGCCAAAAGTGGTTTGCTGGGTCTTGAGGATGGTTGTTTCCTAACTTTCTGAGAAATTGCCATATTCATTTCCAAAGTGGCTGTACTAGTTTGCACTTCCACCAGCAATGCAGGAGTGTTCCCTTCACCTCACATCCTCTCCAGCATAAGCTTTCATCAGTGTTCTTGACCTTGGCCATTCTTACAGATGTAAGATGGAATCTCAGAGTTGTTTTGATTTGCATTTCTTTGATGGCTAAGGATGTTGAGCATTTCCTTAAGTATCTTTCAGTCATTTTAGATTCATCTGTTAAGAGTTTTCTGTTTAGGTCTGTTCCCCATTTTTTTATTGGATTATTTGTTCTTTTGATGACCAATATCTTGAGTACATTGTATATTTTGGAGATTAGTCCTCTGCAAAATGTGGGAATAGTGAAGAACTTTTCCCGTTCTGTAGGCTGCTATTTTGTCTTGTTGAGCTTGCCCTTTGCTTTACAAGAGTCTCTCAGTTTCAGAAGGTTCCATTTATTAGTTGTTATAGACACTCTCAGTGTCTGCTACTGGAGTTAAATTTAGGAAGTGGTCTCCTGTGCCAATGCATTCAAGTGTACTTCCCACTTTCTCTTCTATGATGTTCAGTGTGATTGGTTTTATGTTGAGGTCTTTGATCCATTTGGACTTAAATTTTCTGCAAGATGATAGATATGTATCTATTTTTATTCTTCAGCATGTTTATATCCAGGTATGCCAGCACCATTTGTTGAATATGTTTTCCTTTTTCTTTTGTATATGTTTTGCTTGTCAAAATCAGGTATTCATAGAAGTGTGGATTAATATCTGGGTCTTTGATTCAGTTCCATTGGTCCTCCTGTCTCTTTTTATGCCAACACCATGCTGCTTTTTGTACTGTAGTTCTGTAGCAGAGTTTGAAATCAGGGATTATGATGCCTCTATAATTTGTACAAAATTCTTTTGGTTATCCTGATTATTTTTTTTGTTTTTCCATATGAAGTTGACTATTGTTATTTTGAGGTCTGTGAAGAATTTTACTGGAATTTTGATGGGCATTGCTTTGAATCTGTAGATTGCATTTGGTAAGATTGCCATTTTTACTATGTTAATTCTACCTACCCAACAGCATGAGAGATCTTTCCATTTTTCTGTTGGCTTCTTCAATTTCTTTCTTCAAAGACTTAAAGTTCTTGTCATACAGGTCTTCCACTTGTTTGGTTAGAGCTCCTCCAAGATATTTTATGTTATTGGTGGCTGTTGTGAAGGGTGATGTTTCTTTGATTTCTTTCTCAGCTTATTTATCATCTATGCAAAGAGGGCTACTGATCTTTTTGAGTTAATCTTGTATCCTGTTACATTACTGAAGGAGTTTATGAGTTGTAGAAGTTCCTAGGTGGAATTTTGGTGATGATTATGCAAACTATAATTTCCTCAGCAAATAGTGAGAGTTTGACTCGTTTTTAGATTTGTATAACCTTGATCTTCTGTTGCCTTACTGTTCTAGCTAGACCCTCAAGTACTATATTGAATAGATATGAAGAAAGTGGGCAACCTTGTCTTTTCTTATTCCTGATTTCAGTGGGATTGCTTTGAGTTTTCTCCATTTAGTTTGATGTTGGCTATTGGTTTCCTGTATATTGACTTTATTATATTTAGGTATGTTACTTGTTTCCCAGATCCCTCCAAGATCTTTATTATGAAGGCATGTTGTATTTTGTCAAAGGTTTTTACAGAATCTAATGAGATGATCATTTTTTCAGTTTGTTTATATAATGTATTACTTTGAAAGATTTTTGTACATTGAACCATCCCTGTATCTCTGGGATTAAGCCGACTTATCATGATGGATGATTTTTCTGATGTTCTCTTGGATTCAGTTTGCCAGTATTTTATTGAATATTTTTGCATCAATGTTCATGAGTGGAATTTGTCTGTACTTCTTTATTTTAGTAATGTCTCTGTGAGGTTTGGGTATCAGGGTAATTGTAGCCTTGCAAAAAGAGTTTGGTAATGTTCCTTCTGTTTCTATTATGTGGAGCAATTTGAAGACTATTGGCATTAGTTCTTCTTTGAAAATCTTGTAGAATTTTGTACTGAAACCATCTGGTCATGGAATTATTTTTTGCTCGGGAGACTTTGATGACTGTTTCTTTTTTTTTTTAGCAGTTGTTTATCTGGTGTTAATTTAATTTTGGTAAGTGATATTAATCCAGAAAATTGTTAATTTCTTTTAAGTTTTCCAATTTTTTTGTGGAGTACAGCTTTTCGAAGTATGACCTGATGATTCTCTCTGGATTTACTCTGTGTCTGTTATTCTGTCCCCTTTTTCATTTCTGACTTTTAAAGTTTGGATATTCTTTCTCTACGTTATGGTTAGTTTGGATAAAAGTTTGTCTATTTTGCTGTTTGTCTCATTTTTCTTTGTATTGTTTTCTTTGTTTATATTTTGTTTATTTCAGCTCTAAATTTGATTATCTCTTATGGTCTAGTCCTCTGGGGTGAGTTTGTTTCTTTTTGTTCTAGAGTTTCCAGGTGTTCTGTTAACTCACTAGTGTGGGATTTTTTGATGATGACTTTTAAGCCTGAAATATGTTTCAACACAAATAACCCTAGAATTTGGGTAATTGTGAAGGGGCCATGGAGGAAGTGAAGCCCTTACAAGGGAGGGAAATAAATTGCAGTGTTACACAGAGATAAAGGGGGAAGTAGAATAGGAGAATTAAGTGGGGATGAGTATGAGAGAGAAGGGTAAATGGGTAATATGGGGAGTGATAACTGGCACTAAAGGCCATTTGAAGAACCATATGGAATCCTACTACTGTAGAAGCTTCCAAAAATCTGTATATGAAAATAAATTAAATAGACTCACTGTGTAATGATATATAACATGTCCCAGCTATACATCCTATAACACCGAGTAAGACCTCCAGTTCTAGGAATGGGTTATATCTTGTTGGGCCATTGACCAAAGTGGTTTAATAGACAAGCCCTATATATCATAGGCCAAGGCTACTGATTACTCTCCACAATAGACCCTATTGCTGAAGGTATCACTTACTTACGCAATCAGATATGAATAAACTGAACTGGGGTACAACTAGAATCTTTAGCCATACTGGCTAACATTTATGGTGCTGGAAGATACTGTCAGCAAAATGATCATCAATAACACCCAGCTATATACCTTGTGATCTGTAACATCAAACTGCCTCTAAGATAAACAGGCACAATATTGGTACAAAAGTTACAAGAGTAATCAATGTCTTTCTAAAATTGATTTAAGACCACTTCATGAGATGAAACCCATACTTGACACTTCTAAAGTAGTCAAAAACCAGAGACTGGATAGGTCCTGGATCTTGGCAGAAAACTCTCCAATAATACTCTGGTTCAGAAATATGAAACAAAATGACTACTAATGAAATATTGTTATTCCCACAGGTGAATGCCCTGCTCAAGGTTCCACAGATAGACTTTGTCTGGAAATCAAAGGTAATTAACAGAGAGCCAACTTGACAATGTTCAGAGAGTGAGAGACTTTAGAGTACACATATGTAAATGTGATATCATTATCAAATACTTCCCTTCACGGTTAAGGGATCTATGCAAGAAAAAAAAGCATAAAATTTTTAAGAAATCAGATGGTAGATGGCTCTAAGAAAGCAACATCTTCTAAATACAATGGTACTAATACATGCATGAACATACAGATACTATGACAACATGCTCAAGACCTGTACAAGTTCAAAGCAGAAAAAAATCTCAGCATAGAAGAGGAAAAGTGATGTAAAATCTTACTCCTAACCAAGAAACTATTTGCTACTGATATCCACTGGGAAAGAAAAAAATAAGTTTTCTCCAGTGGAATGAAAATATCAACTACATTCCATGGCAGGTCTCATACCCAAAAGTAATTGGCAACACAGAATAGGCTGCATACTTTATTTTTTTGTGTTGATTTGTGCGCTTTTCTTTCCATTTTTTCACTTTTGGTTTAATTTTTTTATTGATTTATATTGAGCTCTACATTTTTCTCTGTTCCCTTCCCTGCCTCTCCAATTCACTTCAACCCTCTCCCAAGGTCCTCATATTCTCAATTTACTTCCCATGTAGATTAGATCCTTGTAAGTCTCTCTTTAGGGTCCTCATTGCTGTCTAGGTTCTCTGGGATTGTGATTTGTGAGCTGATTTTTTTTTGCTTTATGTTTAAAAACCGCTTATAAGTGAGTACATGTGATAATTGTCTTTCTGGGTCTGGGTTACTGCACTGAAAATGATGTTTTCTAGCTCCATCCATTTGCCTACAAAATTCAAGATGTTATTTTTTTTCTGTTGGGTAGTATTCCATTGTGTAAATGTGCCACATTTTCCTTATTTTTTCTTCGGTCGAGGGGCATTAAGGTTGTTTCCAGGTTCTGGCTATGACAAACAATGCTGCTNATGTTCCTTCTGTTTCTATTATGTGGAGCAATTTGAAGACTATTGGCATTAGTTCTTCTTTGAAAATCTTGTAGAATTTTGTACTGAAACCATCTGGTCATGGAATTATTTTTTGCTCGGGAGACTTTGATGACTGTTTCTTTTTTTTTTTAGCAGTTGTTTATCTGGTGTTAATTTAATTTTGGTAAGTGATATTAATCCAGAAAATTGTTAATTTCTTTTAAGTTTTCCAATTTTTTTGTGGAGTACAGCTTTTCGAAGTATGACCTGATGATTCTCTCTGGATTTACTCTGTGTCTGTTATTCTGTCCCCTTTTTCATTTCTGACTTTTAAAGTTTGGATATTCTTTCTCTACGTTATGGTTAGTTTGGATAAAAGTTTGTCTATTTTGCTGTTTGTCTCATTTTTCTTTGTATTGTTTTCTTTGTTTATATTTTGTTTATTTCAGCTCTAAATTTGATTATCTCTTATGGTCTAGTCCTCTGGGGTGAGTTTGTTTCTTTTTGTTCTAGAGTTTCCAGGTGTTCTGTTAACTCACTAGTGTGGGATTTTTTGATGATGACTTTTAAGCCTGAAATATGTTTCAACACAAATAACCCTAGAATTTGGGTAATTGTGAAGGGGCCATGGAGGAAGTGAAGCCCTTACAAGGGAGGGAAATAAATTGCAGTGTTACACAGAGATAAAGGGGGAAGTAGAATAGGAGAATTAAGTGGGGATGAGTATGAGAGAGAAGGGTAAATGGGTAATATGGGGAGTGATAACTGGCACTAAAGGCCATTTGAAGAACCATATGGAATCCTACTACTGTAGAAGCTTCCAAAAATCTGTATATGAAAATAAATTAAATAGACTCACTGTGTAATGATATATAACATGTCCCAGCTATACATCCTATAACACCGAGTAAGACCTCCAGTTCTAGGAATGGGTTATATCTTGTTGGGCCATTGACCAAAGTGGTTTAATAGACAAGCCCTATATATCATAGGCCAAGGCTACTGATTACTCTCCACAATAGACCCTATTGCTGAAGGTATCACTTACTTACGCAATCAGATATGAATAAACTGAACTGGGGTACAACTAGAATCTTTAGCCATACTGGCTAACATTTATGGTGCTGGAAGATACTGTCAGCAAAATGATCATCAATAACACCCAGCTATATACCTTGTGATCTGTAACATCAAACTGCCTCTAAGATAAACAGGCACAATATTGGTACAAAAGTTACAAGAGTAATCAATGTCTTTCTAAAATTGATTTAAGACCACTTCATGAGATGAAACCCATACTTGACACTTCTAAAGTAGTCAAAAACCAGAGACTGGATAGGTCCTGGATCTTGGCAGAAAACTCTCCAATAATACTCTGGTTCAGAAATATGAAACAAAATGACTACTAATGAAATATTGTTATTCCCACAGGTGAATGCCCTGCTCAAGGTTCCACAGATAGACTTTGTCTGGAAATCAAAGGTAATTAACAGAGAGCCAACTTGACAATGTTCAGAGAGTGAGAGACTTTAGAGTACACATATGTAAATGTGATATCATTATCAAATACTTCCCTTCACGGTTAAGGGATCTATGCAAGAAAAAAAAGCATAAAATTTTTAAGAAATCAGATGGTAGATGGCTCTAAGAAAGCAACATCTTCTAAATACAATGGTACTAATACATGCATGAACATACAGATACTATGACAACATGCTCAAGACCTGTACAAGTTCAAAGCAGAAAAAAATCTCAGCATAGAAGAGGAAAAGTGATGTAAAATCTTACTCCTAACCAAGAAACTATTTGCTACTGATATCCACTGGGAAAGAAAAAAATAAGTTTTCTCCAGTGGAATGAAAATATCAACTACATTCCATGGCAGGTCTCATACCCAAAAGTAATTGGCAACACAGAATAGGCTGCATACTTTATTTTTTTGTGTTGATTTGTGCGCTTTTCTTTCCATTTTTTCACTTTTGGTTTAATTTTTTTATTGATTTATATTGAGCTCTACATTTTTCTCTGTTCCCTTCCCTGCCTCTCCAATTCACTTCAACCCTCTCCCAAGGTCCTCATATTCTCAATTTACTTCCCATGTAGATTAGATCCTTGTAAGTCTCTCTTTAGGGTCCTCATTGCTGTCTAGGTTCTCTGGGATTGTGATTTGTGAGCTGATTTTTTTTTGCTTTATGTTTAAAAACCGCTTATAAGTGAGTACATGTGATAATTGTCTTTCTGGGTCTGGGTTACTGCACTGAAAATGATGTTTTCTAGCTCCATCCATTTGCCTACAAAATTCAAGATGTTATTTTTTTTCTGTTGGGTAGTATTCCATTGTGTAAATGTGCCACATTTTCCTTATTTTTTCTTCGGTCGAGGGGCATTAAGGTTGTTTCCAGGTTCTGGCTATGACAAACAATGCTGCTATGAACATAATTGAACACATGTCCTTGTGGCACGATTGAGCATCCTTTGAATATATACCCCAAAGTAGTATTACTGGGTCTTGAGGGAGGTTGTTTAGTAATTTTTAATTCTTGTTTTATCAGTTTTGCTTGTCTAACTGGTTATGTTTTTTCTTATTTATTTTTAAAGAGAGAACATGAAATTGAGTAGACAGAGAATATGTATTAAAAGTTAATAATGCAAAAAATATGACCAAAGTATATTATATAAAAAATAAATAAAAAGTATTACATGTAGGATATTCCCCTTTGTGTGGGTGTAATCTTTGCAATATTAATGAGAACTTTCTTATGATGTGGGAGTCCCCTCATTATGCTATGAATATGTTTTATTTTCATTAGCTAAATAAGAAGCTGCTTTAGCCTGTGGCAGGGCAGAACAGAGATATATGGGAAAACTAAACTGAATGCTGGGAGAAAGAAGGCAGCGTCAGAGCAAAGTCATGTAGCCGCCAAGAAGAAAGATGCCAGAACCTAACTCATAGGCCACAGCCTCATGCTGGTACACAGATTACTATAAGTGGGTTAACTTAATATGTGATAGCTAGCTAGGAATATGCCTAAGCTATTGGCCAAAGAATGCTGTAGTTAATATATTTTCTGTGTGATTATTCAGGTCTGGGCAGCTGGGAAACTAAAGCACATTCTCCGATTACACTCTTACATATATACTAATATGAGAATGTCAGCTAGACTTCAAGTTGTCCTCTATTCCACACTTCTATTTCAAGTAGGGTTTCAGTAAAAGCTGCTCTAATGATATAGCAGTAACACCACGGAAGCATGATACATAAAAACTGAATATAACAAAACCACCTATCTAGGGGCTAAAACTACCCCTGAATTTATTTAACTACAATTTAGAAAAATTTATGCATTGATTTGTATTCCATTTACACAAAATTTCTTTTGATAATTTGGCAGATAGATCTGGAAGAAAAAGTTTCTAGGACACCAGAAAGTAGAAGCAAGATTGCAGGGAATTTCAAGTCTGGCCTGACTTGTCCTAAGCAGGGAATTGTGGATTGGTGAAAGAAATAGACAAGAGACAGAAGATAGAGTCTAGAATGCTTCCAGTGAATATTGTAACTTGCATTCCTTACATACATAAAAGGGGGAGAGCACAAGACTTCCATGATACAAGGAAAAAGCAAATGTAATTATCTCCTTACATCTCACAACACCTGATAACCATGCCCTATGTCAAACATCCTGCTGTCTGGCTTTTGATGAGGAAATCATCCAATAGCCACACCTTTGGTCAAACATCCTGTCGTTCATCATTGAGGAGCAAGAATAGGCTTGAACTCTCTGAAATTTAGTCAAGATAGAAGGGATCAAAACTGTGGGGCCTCACAATGGAAAATCTGAAAGAATAAAATAATTTCACAAAAATGAATATGAACATCTTTTATCACTCCGTAGGCTGTCATTTTATCTTAGTGACTCTGTCCTTTGCCTTACAGAAGCTTGTCAGTTTCAGGAGGTCCCATTTATTAATTGTTGCTCTCAGTGTCCATGCTACTAGTGTTATATTTAGGAAGTTGCCTCCTCTGCCCATGTGTTCAAGGCTACCTACTACTTTCTTTTCAGTGTGGCTGAATTTATGTTTAGATCTTTCATCCATTTGGACTTAAGTTTTGTGTATGGGGATAGATATTGATCTATTTGCATTATTCTACATATTGGCATTCAGTTACTCCAGCACCATTTGTTGAATTTTTTTTCCTTTTTCTATTGTATAATTTTAGCTTCTTGGTAAAAAATCAGGTGTTCATGTGTGTGTAAATTAATATTGGGGTCTTTGATTTGATTCCATTAGTCCACATTCCTGTTTTTATGCCAATACCAAGCTGTTTTCATTACTGTAGCTCTGTAATAAAGATGTCAGAGATAGTGATGCCTCCAGAAGTTCCTTTATTATAGAGGATTGTTTTGGTTATTCTGGGTTTTTTGTTTTTCTATATGTAGTTGAGTATTGTTCTTTCAATATCTGTCAAGAATTGTACTGGAATTTTGATGAGGATTGTACTGAATCTGTAGATTGCTTCTGGTTGGATTGCCATTTTTACTATGGTGATCTTGCCTATCCAAGAGCATGTGAGATCTTTCCATTTTCATATATCTTCTTCAATTTCTTTCTTCAAAGACTTAATGTTCTTGTCATATAGGTCTTTCACTTGTTTAGTTAGAGTTACCCCAAGATACTTTATATTCTTTGTGGCTATTGTAAAAGGTGATACTTTCCTAAATTGTTTCTCATCCTTCCCCATTCTTTCTTAAGAAAGGACAAAGAGCGAGAGAAAGGAAAGAGATATCTTGACTGAGGGAACCATTCAACGGCTAGCAAGAAACATGGCACTAGGGAAATTCCCAGAAATCCAAAGGGATAACCCCAGCTAAGACTCTAAGCAACAGTGGAGAGAATGCCTAAACTGGCCTTCCCCTCTAATAAGACTTATGGCTACCTTAACTGTCATCATAGAACCTTCATCCAGCAACTGATGGAAATAAATACAGAGATCCACAGCGAAGTACTGAACTGAGCTTCCAGACATCAGTCCAAGGAAGGGAGGAGAAATAGTATTAGCAAAGTGGTCAAGACCATGATGGTGATACCCACAGAAATAGTTGACCTAAACTAGTGAGAGCTCAGTGACTCTGGACTGATAGTGAGCAATCTGCATAGGACCAAACTAGGTCCACTGAATGTGGGGGACAGTTATGAGGCTTGGGAAATCAATGGATTCACTGGCAATGGGATCAGAATTTATCCCTAGTGCTTGAACTTTCATCTTGGAGCATATTCTTTTTGGAGAGATACCTTGCTCGGCCTAGAATAGAAAGGAGGGCCTTAGTTCTGCCTCAAAATGATGTGCCAGAATTTGTTAACTCCCCTTGGGAAGTCTTCCCCTTCTGAGTAGTGGAATGGAGCAGTAGGAGGGGCAGGGGATAGATATGCAAAATGAGAAAAGATTGTCTTAAAAATAAAAGTAAAAATAAAAATCCTCCCAAAGTTAACATGGATACAAACATTTGATCAAAGGTAGACAACTAACATTCCATATATCTAAAATCTCTTGTGAGCTTCTTACTCCACCTGGCTTCTTTTCAGTTCTGAGAAGCTCCTGCTGTTCTCTAGGACTTAAGTCATTGTGTGTATCTTTTCCATTCTCTATTTCAAGGTCCTAAGAAGTCTCTGACCTTTTCATGCCCTAATGAGTTCATGTTCTCCCCTCTTTACAACCACCACTATTATTTTGTGTCCCCCCAAAAAAATCCAAGATGTTTTGTCTTTATGAACTCAGGAAATCAAGCTTGTCTAATCTTTCTTTTTTTAGTATCTTTTATTATTATTATTATTATTATTA
>LOEQ01008760.1:22739-35498 GCA_001685075.1 Bramus lutescens
TCCAGTACTCCAATGTGGGTCTCTGTCTCTATCTCCATCCATTGCCAGCTGAAGGTTCTATGGTGATATGCAAGATATTCATCACTGTGGCTATAGGATGGGGTCAGTTGAGGTGCCCTCTCCTCAGCTGCTCAAGGAACCCATTTGGTCCTACATAGAAACATTTGAGTTTAGGCACACTTTTATTTCAATATCGCTTTGCTCATCGATTGTAGGAAACATAAACTCATAGCACCTTGACCCACTAAATGGCCAAGTGGAGCAGACAGAACCAGATTCATTCTTCCTGACTGCTGTTAGAACACACTCTTCACCCCAACACACTCCCATTCCAGTCTCTCTGATTGTGTTTCAAGGTAACCCTAAGCAAATATTTTTTCCATAGTCACAACATGTATTCTACCCAACATTTAGCCTAATCAATACATTTTACTTGAAACAAATGGCAGTTATCTAAAACCAACAGATTTTTCACTGGCCTAAGAATATTAAATCAATGGATTTCTCAAAATTGCTGTATCTTATGTAAAACAATGCATTTTCATTTTATACAGGACACATTTTTATTCCACTTTAATCTGCCAAGTTAAAGAGTAAGAGGGAAGTAATAGATTTCTTTCTTTCATAGCGGCCCTAAAATCTTGAATGAAAGAAATCTATTAATCATCCAGATATATGAATTTGATTTCATTCAGTTTAATGTAATCGACATTTATTGAGCACCTACTGTTTGTGAGATCCTTTGTTTGACATTCTAGTGGGTACAAAGTGATTAAGATAAAGTTCCTATCCATAGAAGCTCATAATTTATTGGTGAATACTTTCTCAGACTGAATTAATTATAGCAAGACAAATAGCTCGAAAACTGCAATGAAAGAAGATATTAACTGTAAAGGAGGCATTTGGGCAAAGATGTGAAGAAGGTGGTATTTAAGATCATCTTAAAGGATGGATAGCTATAGTGGGAAGAGCATGATAGACATATTGAATAAACAGAAAAATATATTAGTTAGATAAAACTAGTTATATGGCCAACACACCTGATATATTCATCTAAAATACCACAGTGGCTTTTACTCAACAAAAACTAATTGTTCTTAACTTGATGTAGGTAAAGTATAAATTGTGTGTGTGTGTGTGTGTGTGTGTGTGTGGCAGGAGAATAAGACATGGACTTGTATCAGAAATTAGCATTTGAAAGAAACCAATGACTTAGAAATGGACTGCAAACCTTTTCTTGTCTTCCAATGCTGGCACATGATAGTATGCTTAGAAGTGCACACTGGAAAGAGTCCCATCCCATTGGCAGGTAAGTCAATGAACTTCTAGACTTTTCAACTCTACCCATACACCTGCCTATTGCACAACTTTCCAAAATTCTGTGCTTTAATTCTAAAATAGAATAATCTAAAAGAGAACTATATCAGGGCTTTGCGTAAGTCTAACTTTTCCAGTGTAACTCTATTGCTCATGATTTAAAGAAGCTGTGAAATAGAATTGAAAACTACTTATGTATTCATCAGTATAATGTGGAAAAATAAAATTTCTTTCAATGGGTGATTATTGGATTACCAAAAAGATAATAGTCACCATGGCCATTTCTGATAAGAAAGTAAATATGTGCATATAACATAGGTTATATAAGGTATAAGTTCAAGAATCATAAGAAGTTAATAATATAACCATCAGTTTTTAAAATGTATATCAATATATACATATATGCATATATAAGAGTATAAATATATATAATTTTTTCTCATTACAACATGTTTCAAGCACACTCTACATATATATGTACCATTCCACTCCCTTTTTGATTCTCTTCACTTGGTGATTTGGCATTTGAACAGCCTTCTCTATCATATTTTATTCTAGGATAAGCACATAAGTGAACAAACTATTTAAGTGCTCCATTTTGAGACTGCACACCTGTTCTACACCAAACAAAGCTGCCAAATGTATGATTAGTTAGGCACATGATTGTGCACATCAGTGCACCAGCATTTACAGCAGGTGGGGACATTAAAAATGGAAATTACCTTTTAACTTGAAAATATTCCCAACAACCAGTTGGCCTTAATGAGTGGTCATGGCCACCTCTTTGATGTTTATTTAAACACATAAAAAATAACTGTACTGGTGATTGTGTAAATTTTACATATGGATTTATTTTGTGATCATCCCATGATTCTTTTATATGAACAAATTTTTAAAACTTTGTGGCTTGGGCTTTTTTCCCCAAAAGGCTAATGAGCTGTATTTATTTTGCTAATTATGTACATACACATTTATTTATAAAAACTCACATTCTATGTAGTGGGATACAAGATTAACTAAAAAAATAGTAACCCTCTTATACATAAATGATAAATAGGATGGAAAAAAACTGTGAAACATCACCTTTTACAATAGTCACAAATAACATAAACTATCTTGGGGTAACTCTAACCAAACAAATGAAAGACCTGTATGAAAGAACTTTAAGTCTTTGAAGAAAGAAATTTAAGAAGATATCAGAAAATGGAAAGACCTCCCATGTTCTTGGATAGGTAAGAACAACATAGTAGAGAGCTATAGTTGGTGCGGGAGGTCCTTCTGTCTATGTGTTGCCTTTCTTGGTTAATGAATAAACAAGTGTCTAGGCCTGTTGATAGGGCAGGGCTTAAGTAGGTGGGGAAAACTGGACTAAATGCTGGGAGAAAGAAGGCAGACAGAGAGACAACATGGAGCCACCGGAAATAGACATGCTGAAAATTTGTTGTTAGGCCACAACCTTGGCCTCAAAATATGAACATGAATTACAGGTGAGAGCTTTTATAATTTTCATCATGTAAAATCTCTGTTGGTGTTTGGCATACATGTGGAAGTTCTTCGTTGTACCTAAAGTCCGAACCTCAACATGGCGGTACTATCTCTACTTTCACTCCTACTGGGCACTTGGTGATCATAAGGTTGAAAAAAACTGCCTGTTACCTGCTGCAGTTTTCTCTCCTACTGTTGTACAACACTTTCCTCCAAGATCAAAGCATTCCTCCCTGCAGGGGAGCTCCTTAAACAGGGACTAAACAGCTAAAAAAAAGTAGCTTCAGGAACTCCCTGAAACTGACCAGATTCATTAGGCTGTCTCCTTCCAGAGTAAACAAAGAAAAGCTGAGAGTTCTGCTCAGAGGAAGAAAGTCTGAGATGCAAAGAAGATACCCAGAGGAGCTGAGCTGCCAATACTCAGGCAAGATAAGCTTAAAAAAGACACTCAGAAGAAAAGCTACAAAGACAACTCAGAACAGACTAGCTGATACAGTGGTTCTCAAACTGTGGGTAGCAACCCTTTGGCAAATCTCTATTTCCAAAAATATTTAAACATTCATAGCAGTAAGAAAATTATTATTTTAAAATTTTATTACTTTGCTGCTATTTTAAATTTAGTTATTAAGTGGCAACAAAAATAATAGTTGGTGGTTACCATAACATGAGGAACTGTATTGACAGTTGCAGCAGGCAGAAGATTGAAAACTTCTGGTCTAGGAAAAGAAACCAGACAAGCTGCCTGGAAGAGTTTAAGACCAGCTAAGCACCTGGAAAGGACACTCACCAACCAGTTGAGCTGTTTCCGGCTGTGCAGTTCACTCCAGGTTTCCTATCTCTTGTGATGTGTCTCTGGTGCTAGGTCAGGCCTTGGTGATGCAGCTGTCTTTGAGTCATATCTGTTTCTGTACGTTGCCACTCACACATAGTCCTGTAAGTAACCCCAATAAAACTCATTAGTTTATCATGGTGGACTCTGGTGATATTCATACTTTGATTTCTTTTGAGATCCCTATGTGGAGTGAGTAGATAAGTATGTTTCATCTTCCCAGGAAAAGTTTTGTCACATAGGACCAAAATAATAACTTCTGAGTTACAAATTGTTTTGACAACATAAAGCAAATGTTAGAAGTCTGCCACAGTACCTGCTGAACAGGTTTTCAATGTTTTTATTACTATATTAACATATGTTATGCATGCATGAATTCATATTAACATTTATAGATTATGCATAAGCATATGACATGGTGGGCTATTTTTTAAGACTTTGCAACTGATGTCCAACATTTAGTTCACTGCACTTTAAAGAGAAAAACAAGCCATTTATTTATTGAAAGAAGCACCTGCTGGGTCTTACGTTAAAGCATTACAATCAGTCCTAATGTAGATGCCCAAACTAGAATGCTTCACAATTGTCTTCTGGGTCTTCATACATGGAACAACAAAATTTGAGACTGTGGTATTGTCTGGGTCGTGTCCTGATGGTGAATAGAATGAAAGTACTCTTCTACTATGCATAGCCAGTTCACGGTATTAGGAACAGGGCTCATCTGGGAGATTGGCAATGTCTCAAAGAAGACAAAGAGTTGCAGGTGTTTCCTGGTGAATAATTGATGAACAAAAAAAAAATCAATCAATGTGGAAATAAAAGAGTTCTTAGGAAATATGACTTGCATGTCTTCAAGGTTAGGGGTTTCTTTGTGCCTAAAGTCTTGGTTACTATCTCAAAATTTCTAAATAGTGAAGGCATGATTTTGACAAGAAGATGAAAGAATTCAGCAGTGTGATATAGTTTGGGATGAGAGACACATGGCAACTTCCCACCTATCTTCCTTTATTCTTAATTATTAAAAGTAATTCTGTGTGGGGATTATTTTACAGTAAGAGGCTAATGTTTTATAGAAGAAACAAATAAGCTCGACAGCTAGTATTCAAAACCAAGAGACTACAAAGAATGTGTAAGAGGTGTGAGTACTGGTAATTTTGTAGATGCCACCACCAACAGATAAAACATACCAAGTCAGAGTGACCTCATGGGAACTTCACTTCAACTAGCATGGTGGTTGAGAGTCCCTTCCTTAACTTTTACCCTCCTACTGGATAATACCAGAGGCTCTAGAAAAGATCTGGCATTAGAATCAAATGAATATAAAAGGTGGCCCTTCCAAACCTGAGTTGTGTGAGCATGTCATGAAAAATGATACAGGTTGTTTTATTTCCCCTTTCTGTGTGTTTCTGAAGAAACAGAAGAATGATTAACCATAAAACTCTGAAGCTGGTGGGTTTTGATTCAGACCTTCAAAATCTTACTCTGGATCTAGTATCTGTAACACTTAAATTCAAATTGTCATCTAGGAAGGAATCTTTATAATAAAGATCTATGTAAATTTTTATCAAAAAAAGATAAGTTTGAATGACTAGGTTTGAAGACAGAGTTTGGGGACAAAATAGAAGAAAACTACTTTATGTTTTTTTATTTAGCTAATTAAAAGTATTTGATAAACTCTTAAAACTCATTTTAAAAGTGTGAGTAAATATATACATGATATATGGCTTATTAAGCACTGAAATTTTATAAAGCATCTAATAAAATTTTAAGAGAATACAAGGCTTACTAGTGTTGCAACTACTTTAATGTATACACTTCCAGAACTCACGTGAAATTTTTTGCAAATATTAGCAATAAGTACTGGTAGTCACTGAAATTAGAGATCACAATATATTGGTTTATCTTGATTTCTTATCTTATCATGAACATTCCTTATTTGAAAAAAATCAGAACATAGATTTATCCTCTTAAGAGAACTTCTGTTCATTCTTTATATTCATGTCATTACAGTGGAGATGGTAGCTGCTTGATCACAGGGGATATTTAATATTAGATTGAAGAAAATATTAAAAAAGTACAGCAGACTGACTCAAACAAGTCTGTACTGGTGCTGGGGAGGGTGTTGGTGACATGCTAGGCCCTCTCCATATCTAATTTTGATAATATGATTGATGATGTGTTTTCTCATAACTGGTGGAAAGAAACAACATCAAAACTAATCACATTATGCTAGCATTTGGAAGTCTAAATAAAAGGTATGTGAACTCATTACAGGAAGATATTTTTTCATTTGAAATTTAAATTTGCCAGCCCATCCATATTTGTCTGAGAAACTTGTGAATTTGTTTGTAGATGAAAATGACCAGAGTTGAGTAATCAGCCTCAACTGATTACTGTTTATAACAGGCAGCCTAGGGACTTCCTGGAAGCTAAAGTTCTCTATTTACAGATCTCAAAAATAGGGTTGATGATGTGATATCCTTGTTCTGTGTAGCCATGTTTTTCTGTCCCTTCAATGGATTCAATTACCCCCCCCCCAAATGCTGAAGTAACTTCTGCTAAATTTAACTTTATTAGTGGCTCATTATTTTCATTTAAAATGAAGATGTCTAGAAGAATTAAAATGAGACAATAGTGTGTCTTTACAATGTAGTGTTCCATGATCCAATTCTGACTGTGCAGCAGCCCCTACCTAAGAAAAAATCAACTTCACTATAGAAACATGAACTTGAAGATCTGGAGAAATCTATCAATTTTTTCAGTATGCGGCACTGAATCTCCACAGTTGTGCACTGCACACAGTCAAGCTATCAAGAAATTTAAGCTATCTGGAATGTTACAAATTTGTAAGCTATGTCCATTATCTTATATGGGCAATTTATGGAAGATATAATAAATAGAGGGAAATCTTGCATGTTTGTTCAATACCGAGTAGGTAATTGAAGTACAGGATCCAAAGTAAAGCCATAAACAATAATTAGATAGTGAAAATGTGGAGAGTTGACCGTGACCCACATCATAATACAGCTGAGCATCAGCAAAGACAGAAGCTGGCTTGCAGTCATAAGCAGATTATAATGAGAGTGCATGCTTAATAAACATCTGGAGAAGCTGTGATAATATCTGAAGAAGACTCTTCCAAAGAAGGGAAATTTCTACGCTGAAGCTTACAGTCTGCATTTGTGGAAGAGCATATGATTGCATAGATGTTAATATGTGCATCTGGAGTAGAGTTAGTCTGATGTCTCTGTGATACTGCACTGAGCTAATTGTACTGAAAAAGCATCTCACTGCTTAGTCTTATCTAGCATCACTGAGCATTTGCAAGGTAATTCTCTTCCAGGTTACTAGACTATGGGGGTACTTACATGTAGTTAACAGAAAGAGATTCTGTCTTAAGGAAATCCACAACTTATTTGAGGGACTTGAGCAGCTCAAAGGGTTAGCAGGAGCAAAACAGGAAACTGAGAAAGTCCAGGCATGATGGATCTCCTGGATAATGTATCATCATCTCAGCACAGCTCAGTGTTGGGTCCCTAGAGGACAGGCCTTCGCACCCCCACTTGATCTGTTTTGCAATCTTGCGGTTGGTTGAAAACAGGAACAAAACCAGGAACAATCTGTTGTTTTCAGCAGTGTTTCTAAGGATGTTTAACCCCCAAGCCATTGAGTTAAGGTGATGAGCTTCCTGCTTTTGCTGGCTTGGCCTCCCCTGCTGTGGGCTTTATATACTGTGTGAGAAAGTGGAATAAAGTCTTGTCTGCAGAACCTGAAGTTGTATTGTGTGTAAATCCCCAATGTCCCCAATGTCCCTCACTCAGAAGAACGACAGTTGCCTTGCTGGTATGGCAGCTCAGTACCCAGCATCTAACCAGTTCCTTCCTTTTCCTTGAGAGTCCCTGCAGAATTAGCATGTTGGATTATCTGGTAAAATTGCTTGCTTCCTTAGAATGGTGATTGGAGTTTTATCCTAGGACTCACAGTGGATATAGGCAATTGACTCTTAAACATTGTCCTCTGACCTGCACACGTGTTATGGCATGCATGCACCTACACATATACACTGCATAGAAAAGAAAATAAAGACTCAGCCAGACCTTGGTAGCATATGCCTTTAATCCCTTTAAATTTGGGAGACAGAGGTACGTTAATTTCTGAGTTTGAGGCCAGCCTGATCTACAGAATGAGTTCCAGGACAGCCAGGGCTACATAGAGAAACCATAAATAAACAAATAGAGAAAAATAAGCTCTCAATAGATCCAGATAAAATTAACTGGCTGGCTAACGATGAATTACACATGCCCCTAAATTGCACGGGACTAAGGAGAAACAGAATGTGCACTTTGGGACTTTCCACAAGAATCATGTGCTTTCAGTCTCGAAAAAGTAAAGATGATGCCAGTAAACATGCCACAGAGAACTGGGGAAAGCTCACGGGGCTTCAGTACTATACAAAGAAGTACAGGCAACTAAAGACTGCTGAGAGTGGGAGAAATAGTCTTCATCCGAGAAGAACACACCAATTGCTTATCCAATACCAAATGGGCAGCTTGGAAAACATGCATATAAGTAACAATATACAGGCTGAACAGGTTTTATTTTGGTTTATATATGTATGTATCCATAGATATATAACAAAGATTAAAGAAAAGAAGAGACAATACATTGGAAAGTGCTACAGCCAATGTAGCCTGGATGCCCAGACTGGCGGNGCGGGCAGGGGGTGCCGGGATTGGGACACGGAGGCTTCTTTTCAGGTGGAAGAACAGCAAGCTTTATTTTGCCCTGAGCTGAAGCCTTTTATACCTCTACTGCTTCTGTGGAAAATCACGGGCCAGAAAGAACACAAACATCCTTATCAATTAGAGACCACAAGGAAGTTCTGCTGTCAGTCAGGGGGAGTGAGGGAAGCTAGATCACAACAGGAAAGTGAACAAAGAATAGTGCAAGGAGGGTCTGGAAGGAGGAAAGGGAAGGAAGAAATGTTGTAATTATGTTATAAACTCAAGAATAAAAGAAAAATAGTTACCTATTATATAATAGACACACTGCTGAACTTTTAAAATGAAAAATCTCTAAAGCTAGGTTTTAAGCCTACCCTTTCAAGAATTTTTATATACATGAACCACTGCAGGAGGTACAAAGGAAGAAAAGTGTGAAATGGAACCTAGGAAGACAGAGTGTGTATCCATATTCCATCTAGCAGGACAGAGAAGTGTTGAGATGCATAGTCAAGTGTCATTCATTCAGGACTTGAAAGTGGGAAATGCATATCAAGAGTAGTGTATAATGAATCGTTAAGGTAGCCATGACTTGCAGACAGAATAAGAATACTTTTACAAATGAAAAGAGGACACTATTAATATCTATGCCAAGATGAAGGTTTATATAGCAATAGCCTAAGCATATCAATTGCAATAATCCTAAGAAACACAATGCTAAAAAAAGGTCATGTATTAAGTGTCTTTGAACTTAAGAATCAAAAGCTTCTAGGATGGTTCTATCCAATAGAACTTTCTACAACTGTCCCTTGAAATGTAGCTTTTACAACTGAGAGATTCCAATTTAAATAGCTACAATTGTTTAATGTTTACTAATCAAAAGGATAAAAGTATATTGATTTGATGATAGAGTTCATTGGATTTTTACAGCTATTCATGACAATACTCTATAAAATGTATTTTGGGGGACTCTGGCAGGACAAAAATCATTCATGATTGTAAGCAACTGGAAATTGTGTACAATTTAAATAAATGAGTAAATACACAGACTAGAGTAAGGATCACACATAGGAAATCACTTGATACTTCTAATTCCAAGTTAAGAATCATGAAACTCTGTCTAGATTTCCATTTGCTACAGTGGTATGGGACTTTCTATTGTTGCTTTTTCTTTATTCTAATTCATGACTGGTAACTGACCTTCTGCTTTGGATATTCTTCGCCAGGGTGATAGGAAAGGTTCATTGCTTCATGGGGGAATGGTTCCTGTTTAAATGACACTGGGCTCTATACTTTTTATCTGTGACTGTGTTGTCTGTCATGCTCAGGCTGGAGAAATGAGTTTTAGATCTCATTTCATAGGAGATCATACCAATCTACCAAGGTGGGCCAGCCATGGATCTAAAGTGTTTGGATGTCATTTACGGATAATAATAATTATCCTAGTTAATTTTCTGCTTGCTTTGACAAAATCAGCTTAAGGAAGGGTTTATTTTCCTTTCATTTTGAGGACGTAGTCTATCATGGAGGGATAGTCATGGTATCAGGAACATGAAGTGGCTGGTCACACTGCACACACAGTCAGATAGTAGAGAGAAGGAATGCTGACTGCCAGTATTCAACTGACTTTCTCTTTTTCACACAGTTCATGATGCCAGATCATGGAATGGTGCCATCTAAATTTAAGGTGGATTTTCCCAGCTCAATTAATACCAAGCAGAAAATCCTTCACATATGCCTAGCTGTTTGTCTACTAGGCAATTCTACCTTCTGGAAAAGTCACAAGGAAAATCAGTCATCATAATGGCATAGTTAGAAATATGCATTCAATATTAAGTAAAATAAGTTTACTAAAAGCTTTTCAATCATTTATTAACTGTATGATCTTGGGAAAATTGTTTCATCTTCTTAAATCTCAGCTTCCTTGTTTATCAAAAAGTTTAAAATTACTTTGCTTTTTTAATTACTGTGTGATAGGCTACAGAAAGCATCAAGCACACTTAATATGCTATGGTAAGCATTAATTCAATCAACTAAAATTTCGCAGTTCTTGTTAATTATCCTAGGATTGGGAAAAATTATAATAACATTATAAGTCAGTGGGAGATCCTTTAAGATGCCAGTTCAGTTTCTTTCATTGTGGCATATACTGTATATGGACAACCTGAATGATTGAGAAAGGGGTCAATGAAGGTGTCTTGCAAAAAAAGATAAAACAATCTTCAAATTCTGCTGGTACAATCAGGTCCTTAAACATCAGGACATATTCACAACTAAATATAAATGTTTAGATTTTTGCTTTGACCTTTGGGATTTTAATATGGACTTCATGTTACATAGATGGTATATATTGTTTAGTACATGTTCAGTTGTGTCTATGCATTATTATTATGTGTAATAGGCTGTCTCATGGGTCGCTAACCGGCTCTTGAATCATGAGAGGGAGACTTACTATTAGTTATGAATTTTCAGACTTGTTGTATGCTTGTCCTACTATCTCTTATAACTTAAATTAACCTATTTCTTTTCATCTACATTTTTCCTTAATGCTTTTTACCTTTCTTTAATTCTATATATCCTATTCTGTGTCTGGCAGCTGCCTAACTGACTAGCCCTGGGATTCTTCTCTTTCTCCCTCATTCTCTTCTATCGCTTCCTAGATTCCTCTTCTTATTTATTCTTTTTGCCCACCAGCCCTGGCTGTCCCTCTACAGCCTAGCTATTGAATGTTCAGCTTTTTATTAGACCAATCAGGTACCGAAGGCGGGCAAAGCAACACATCTTTACATCATCAAACAAACGCAGCATAAACAAATGCAACACACCTTTACATAGTCAAAGTAATATTCCACAATAATTAATGGTACTCTTCTCTGATACCAAAACATATGTAAGTCTTCACTACACCAAAATATATGGAAGCTCATATTTCTCAAACTACTAGTAATGAAAGTCTGTTTTTTTCAAGTTTAATGCATCAATGTGTGTGTGTGTGTGTGTGTGTGTGTGTGTGTGTAGTTCACTCTTCTGAAACATATACAAGATAGCCACACTAAAACAATTAGGAACCAATGCAATGAGACAAATAAATTGTGTGCTTAGATTTCACAGCATCAAAAAACGTCCATAGAAGATTCTAGAGATACAAACTCAGATGGGGGAAAAGGCTAATCACTTCCTTCCAGCTGCTTCCATTGTGTAATATGGACTGTGTCAATCACAGCACAGTCAAAACCTGTACCTTCAGCTGTGTAGATTCCCCCCCCCAAATCCAAATGGAGCCTTAGACCACTCGGCCATTCTGACAACTCCCAAATCAAAATGGAAAAGCTATATAGCTGCTTGGAGTTAAAACAGGAGGTTCCCAAGCCCCCTTATTAGTGACTTAGATAGAAAAAATAAATTGGAAATGTTTAGCTTTATAATTTGAAACAATCAACCTTGCATAATAGTCTGCTTTCATAGTAATAATTTCTTAGGCCAACCTGGGATTCAAAAACACTAGCAGAAGTCTAGGTAGCAAGCTCTTTGTTAATGTAACTGCTATAAATTTTGACTATATTAGTTCTGTGAATAACACCCTTATAGTAACAAAAGAGGAAGTTGTCTAGGGCTTTTTTTTTTAGATCAGCAAGAATCAATGCTGAAGCCATATCTGAATTCCTGTAAATTCAGAATTAGTGAGGTCCGAGGTAACGAGGTTTGACTGTAGCCTGAGCTATTCATAAAACTGCAAGGCTGCAGGTTAGAGGGAGATGCTACCACTGGAGTCAGACTCACTGTTAACAGCACGAGAGTAGAGGAGGCCTGGTTCTCTGCTCTTTAGTTACACAGTTATGTAGTCTAAGGTGTGGCTGTAGTGTAACTGGCCAGGGGAAGTCAGCGCTCTTTGAGTGGGCACCAGCATGTTTCCCACTTCCCTCTGCTGCTCCTCTTCTTTTTCAAATGGCTCAGTTTTCCTTTCTTTGGCTCTTTAGCTTTTGTCCAATAGAGTTTCCCTGAGGACTATTTTGTCAAACAAAGCAAAACCCTTCAGAAAAGACTGTGGGTTCTTTGCAGAGTTATAGCCAGTGCTTTGTTTATGTATAGTGAACACTTACTGAGTTAGCACTCCCCAAAGGAAAATCGAGAGAGAGATCAGAAAAATGTTTTCGGTAATTGCTACTTGGTTTGATCTCCTGGTATTTTGTGGTGTTTTATGTAGCATTAATGGCATCACCAGAGAGTGTACAGATACGGAAGAACATCTAAGTAAAGGCCTGTGTCAAATGTAAAGGAGTGATTACAAACCTCAGAGGGGATCAACTGAGTGTGTATTTAAACACCACTTCTTGAGGAACATGACAACTGCTTTCCTTTAGAATACTTTATCCATTTCTCTCTCTCTCTCTCTCTCTCTCTCTCTCT
>LOEQ01008760.1:44373-54490 GCA_001685075.1 Bramus lutescens
TTTTTGAGACAGGGTTTCTCTGGATCATTTGGCTCCTGTCCTTGAACTAGCTCTCATAGACCAGGCTGGCCTTGAACTCACAGAAATCTGCCTGCCTTTGCCTGCCTCCCAAGTGTTGAGGTTAAAGTCATGCGCCACCACCACCCAGCAGTTCACTCACCTCTTAAATACCCTCAGTATTGGAGCAAGCTGTGTTTCCCAGCCAGTTTTTCTTAACGTTTAGATATCCTGAGTTCTGGTCTGTCTAACCTAAGTCCATACATATTCCCATACATGTAGATAAGCACAAAAGCAAAAGACACTATATGCACTAAGGTACATGTTTGTACAGATGTACTTTTACAAATATCTCAGAATATACATATTAAAATACATTAATATATGATATGTGTAAATGCATACATGGATGTATATGTAAAATGGTTTTTATGTATGTGACTTGCTGCATGTGTGTGTGACCTATGAAAATACTTCCAACTATTTCTACTTTGTCAATAATGCTATAATCTAGACTCTATAACGATTCATCTCAACCCACATTGTAATCTTAAAGTATATCATGAAAACTTACTTTATGGGCCCAAAGCATTTTAATACGTAGCTGTTATGTATTCAGATCACATATTTAGCATAGATAGTAGAAGTTATTTGGATTAATCAATAATAACAATATAAACTGTTTAAATGTTCTGAGTAAGAACTATAGTTTAAATATTTGAAAATTTAGGCTGCTTCTAAAAGGAGTTTCCACATCTCAGTTTTGATTAGTCACCACCAATGTGTGCTGGAAAATAACATCCACTGGGTTATTTTTGAGCTTCTTCACTGGCAAGAACACAAGGTACAAAGTCATAGGAGACAGGGTTAAATAGAACATAATATAACAAATAGCAAATCAGAAAATTAAAAATATCACCAAACCAGAATTTTTGTGTGAGTCATATAGTTTTCCAGGCTCTCCAGAATCTTGCACAATACTAATTGTACAGGTGTGATATTTCAATTCTAAAGTCTTCTTCACTAACACTTCAGTCTACTGCCTGCCTCTATAGGCCTCACACTGAAAGTCTCACATTCACCCTCGTTGGTGGGATTTTACTAGCTCTTATGGTAGAGTAGTCTTATTTCAACTTAGTAATTAATTGTCACTATCCTAATCTGATATCTTCTATTGTCATGTGGCAACCTGCCATTTTTTAGACTTACATGGTTTATATTGTTCATTTTTATCCCCCTGCTCTCCTTAATCTTCTCTCTCCTTTCCTTATTTGTATGAATCTATGCTCAGTTATAACAATTTCTATTGGCTCATATTTCTATATATAATCTTCATATATTTACATATCCACACCAAAGAAAAGCTCTTTTGCAACTTAAACTTCCTAGCCAGCCCATGAACTGACTTTGTGACTCTCTGTTCCACCATCCTTCTTTCTGTTGGGCCCTCTATGTCAGTGTTGTTCAGGTCCAGAATGCTGCCATGGGTCACACTCCCCAGTCTCATAATTTCTAGCTCTGTATATTATGTGGAAGAACTTCTTAGGATCATAAAAGAGGAACTCATCCAATCCCTGTTCATTTTATTGTTTCTTTATTTATGGGGTCTCTTTCCCACTGGGAGGGAGGTCAGGAGACCTCCTCTACAATTTCCCTCTCAATTCTTGCTTATCTTCCTCAAACTGCAGGACTCAGAGGATCAGCTTTCCATTCTCTCTCACTGCCTAACAATGACTTCTGCTTTCTTAGATTTTTCTCTTCTCTATGGAGTCCTTAAATCTGACAAATAGGCTTTCATTTAGATGGGATGAAGAAAGAGAAATAAACATTCAAGTAATGAATACGGATGGTTTAAAGTTTATGTGGTATTTTTATTACCTGCTTTATAGATATGACTTTATTGGTAGAAGAATAGAGACTGATTTATAAGTTGTCTCCTGAAATATTCCTGAAATATTCTGTTGAAGTAAGGGAATAGAAACACCCAGGGTTTCATAGTAAAATAAGGGAAGCTTAACATCTTGGTGATATTACTATATACTGAGTTCAATTCTAAGTGTGATATATACAAATAGTCCTATAAGTTAGAAATAATTATTTTTAGTAGAGATGAGATAGAAATAAAGAAAATAAGGGAGAGAGAGACAGGGATGAAGGGAGGGAGAGAGGGAGAGAGAGAGACAGACAGAGAGAGAGAGAAGGAAGGAAGGAAGGAAGGAAGGAAGGAAGGAAGGAAGGAAGGAAGGAAGGAAGGAATCATTTACTCAAGACCAAACGATTCAGTAGAAATGAGAAAGGGGGGATTTAACCTATGTAAAAATTTATTTGAAAAACCCAGCTCACACAAGACAAGGTTATCAAGAAATAACTAATGGAAGCAGAAAGGAAAATATTGAGGGAAGCTGCATACAAGTGGAACAAGGAAGAAAAGAATAAGGAGAGTATGAAATAAAAATGATGGATAAAATCCAAGTCTAAAAAAATGCCATGCTGCCAAAATGCTGTTATGTTATACCATAACATAAGTAGAAATAGAACCAGCAACTCATATAGAAAATAAGGAATTTTAAGTACAAACAACACATATGTATGTGTGTGTGTGTGTGTGTGTATTTTGTCATCTTTGCTTCTGTGTATATATAGTGTTCAAGTGTTCTTGGAGGCAAGAAAAGGTCATAGGAGACCCAGGAGCTAGAATCACAGGAAGTTATGAGCCATCCAGTGTGGGTGCTAAGAGCCAAGTTCAGATCCTCTGAAAGAGCAGCAAGTGCTCTTAACTGCTGCTCCATCTATCAAGTCCATGAAGTTTTGATGATGGTGTTGTTTGTTTGTCTTTGTTGGCATGGAAAGGCAACACTAGGCTTCTGAAGTAGGTGTCAAAACAATCACAAGGAATCTTAGAGCGCAGTTAATGGAGAGATGAAGGTTCAAAGGAAGGGACAGCTCTTCAGGTCCTTCTCTTTCTGTGGCCCAGCACAGTACTGGGCATTTCTTCTTGAGACCACCTGTAATGAACTGGGTTTTTTTCTTATAGATTTTTATTGAGCTCTATATTTTTCTCTGCTCCCCTCCCTACCTCTCCCTCTCCCTTTCAACCCTCCTCCAAGGTCCCCATGCTCCCAATTTACTCAGTAGATCTTGTCTTTTTCTACTTCCCATGTAGATTAGATCTATGTAAGTCTCTTTTAGTGTCCTCATTGTTGTCTAAGTTTTCTGGAATTGTGGTTTTTGTAGGCTGTTTTTCTTTGCTTTATGTTTAAAAACCACCTATGAGTGAGTCCATGTGATACTTGTCTTTCTGGGTCTGGGTTACCTTGCTCAGACTAATGTTTTCTAATTCCATCCATTTTCCAGCAAAATTCAAGATGTTATTTTTTTCTGCTGTGTGTGTAGTAATCCATTGTGTAAATGTATCACATTTTCCTAATCCATTCTTCGGTCGAGGGGCATTTAAATTGTTTCCAGGTTCTGGCTATGACAAACAAAGCTGCTATGAACATAGAAATGTCCTGGTGGCACAATTGAGCGAAAGTAGTATTACTGTGTCCTGAGGAAGGTTGTTTTCTAATTTTCTGAGAAATCGCCATGAAGGATTTTAATAAAACAGAAGTCTGTTCAGAGGAGAGCAAAGTCTTTATATCAAAAATAGACCCCACTGCAATTCGGTGTTTAAAGTGTCTGAAAATGTTTCAACTGGAAAGGGGAAATCCAGAGAAAATTGTAACAATCCACAACAATGAAGAAACAGGGATCAAGCTTACTCTGGATGTGCGACTGAAAACAATGAAAGACTATATGTCTTGTGTTGAGACTCTTGTTATAAAGCACGTAAGACATGAGGTCACCTTGTAACATTAGTTGCATTCACACCTTCCTGAGAAAGATCCCTGTACGAGGAATTCACATGGTTTCAGGTTCCTTGAGAGGCTATAGCTTCTATGTAAGCCTCTTTAGGAAGGAAAACTTCTGTCTGGAAATTACATGGAGTCTGACTTCAATTAAATATAATGATAGGAGATGTAATAGTAGATGGCTTAGAATGTGGCCTGAAAATTTTAAATTACCTACACAATTGTGTTAGACGAATCCTGATGCCCCAGATGTGGCTGGCCTAACTTTTAATTCAGTGACATACTTAAATATTAAAAGTCACTTTCTTACCTCCTCTCCTGCTTTAAATCAAGGATTGACCTTACTCCTCCAACATATTTCTTCTGTGTAGCCTAAATTTTCCAGAGCTATGAGGCACATCAGCAACTAAGGTACAATTTTTGTAAGTACATGAAATGACTACAATTTGTTGTATTTAAATGTCAAATAAAACAGAAAATTATAATTTTAATCATCTTTCTTTCACTCTACTTTAGTAAAAAATAAGTTCTCCATTTCATTCCATCTATCTCTAGCAAATTTTACTTCCTATCTTCCTGTGGTTTCCCTGGCAACCCTGCTGAAAACACTATCAGTTTGTTTCTCATTGTTTATGTGATTATTTTCTTTGTAGCAGATTATCATTGTAAACCCCCTCTTTTGACACAAATCATTAAACTAAAAGGGAAAGGAGCATTATGAGCAATAGCAAGCAATAACATACCATGAAAACACAGGTTAAAATGATGGTCATGTGTTCATTACTTCTCTATCTACTCTATTCTATTATCTTTTCTCCCTCTCTACTCACAAAGATGTCTTATGTCCCAACAAGATGATCTGAAACAGAACATGCTCCCTTATGTTTAGTTTTACTTGAGTCTGCTGCTCTAGGATGTAAATTACTCTTTTAAAAATAGCAGTATATCTTGAATAGCTGTTTTCTAAGTGGTGATATATATATATATACATACATATCATATAAATAATTTATTATAATAATGGAAATGATAGAAATATATAATAGATTATTATAAATTTGTTGCAGTTCATTTTACTAAATCAGCATAATTCCTACCTGAATTGTAAAGACTTTTTCTTATACAACAGATAAGTTTATGTCTCACCACTCACTAAAGAAGCTTCCCTCTGCAGGAGCCTGACGCCATCGCACAACTGTTCAAAATCCATAGAACAACTGATCGTGCTGTGTTCAGCACTAGTGGATACATTTGCAACCCAAATCCTGCTCTTGATTCAAGAAACATTGTGGACAAGGCAGAGTAAAGGTTGTAAGATTCAGACAAAAAATGAGGTCTCTGACAAGATTGTGTCTCCTAAAGAGGACAGATATACTACAACCCATGATACTTTGACAACACAACTAATTAAATAAGAGCTGAACAGTGATGGTAATTATACATATGCTTACACAGAAGGAGGAACTATCACAAGAACCCACATCTAGAAAAAGAACTATATATAACTAATGACTGCTGAGAGAGGAAGAATTCGCATTCCCCAGGGTTCAGTTATCTAATACCAAGTTATCAGCCCTGAAGTGACATACAATCAAGCAAAGGTAAATGTCATCAGGTTGTGTGTGTGTGTGTGTGTGTGTGTGTGTGACAATAACAAAGGAAAGAGTCCATAAATTAGAGAGGTATTGAAGGAGGTGACATGGGAGGGTTTGGAGGAAGAAGACCGAGGAGTGCAATGATGTAATTATGCTTTAATACAAAAAAAAATCAGCAAAAATAATTTTAAAAATTAAAAAAGAACCTTTGAAAGATGAGTAAAATTGTCAGTGAGTACAATCTTGGTTTGCCTAGCCTCTTCTAACACTTAAATTATTTTTCTTCTCATCCACTGCTTATGTCTTCCTAAGAGATCTCCATAAAGTAGGATTGGCATTATATTTGTCTTTCATTGCCCTAATACTTTTTAATTTAATTATATTTTAAAAAATATGCACACAAAAATATTAGATATCATAATAGTATTTTAATGTGTCATAGTTCACCTTCTTCACCCCCCCTTTTCTCCCCTATATTCCCCTGTAACCCAGCACCACCCCAGTCCTTTCCACTTTATGGCACATGTACCCTTTTATCCTCTCTGCCCTGTCTTCCTTGGAACCTTCATTAAGTGTTCATTAAGTTTATGCCTAATATACTCAATGCTGCATTTCCCACGATGGAAACACCAGAGTTTTCCATACCTCTACCATGTCTAACAGGTTTCCTGCCATGTCCTTCAGCTCAGGCCATGAGTATTTGATCTATTATGGCTTCTTCTCAAGTTGACTGATTTTTGTTTTTTCCTTTCTTTTCTTCTTTTTTTTTTAACTAAAAAGTGGACCTCCTTCTAAGGTAACAGTGACTTTCATTTTTCTTTACATAAAATCATGTGAGTTTTAAAACCTTACTCCAAACTCAGTTCTAGGACCCTAAATATATCTAAGGCAACAAAACCATCAGAAATCTAGCAGCTAACTTGACAGAGTTCTTGTCCCCAAAGTAATATATTGTCCCACATTTCTTGCATCAGTTGTGGCAATCCATCTTTAAATAAATGTATTTTGTGACTTTGGAGCCTTTCCTTTCTTTTCTTAGACTCTGCTTGTTTGATTTCCCTTTATATGTTCCGAGATAAGCATGAGAGCCTATTTCTCATGGGAAACAATTCAAGAGTGAGGACAACACAGAAACATCTTTAAAGCACTAGGAGAGAACAAACTGTCAGCTTGGATTTTTATATCCAGTGAAATGTTTTACGAACAAAGGCAAGATCTCTGGTTACAGAACTGACGTGGAAGAAGCCTGGAGATCATCGCGCCCATCTTTATCATGAGAAAAACAAATCTATTACACTGAAAGTCAGAGCTATCAGAGGGTAGAAGTGGCAGCAAAGTGCCAACCAAATGGGAGAGACAGGAGAGACAGACACCATAGCCAAATCTCCACACCTGGAAGGGAAGCTGCTAACGCGTAAAATCCTGTAACACTTAAAACAATGTAATTTGAAGACCTCAGACAGACTGGCTGTGGCTGGCTGTGAAAAGTTCCTGTTCACAGCCCAGCCACCAACATACTTCAGGAACTAACCATCAAGACTGTCCTGTGAGGTCTCAAGTTGATGATGCAAGAAACATTCCCTGGAGTTTCAGGCAGGAAGAATGAGAAGTTAGCATATGAAATACTTCTTGAACACTCATCAAAACTTAGGTGTGGTCTCCAAGGATGAGTATTTCACACACTTGTGACTTTCCTACTAGATAAAAATTATTAACCTTCTTGCTATCCTGTGACTTCCTTTAGTTGCACTAATGGTGATGGGAAGAGGTTAAAATCCCAGGATAGGGAGTCAGTACTAATAAAAGACAAAAATAGAAAGGTAGGGTTACAGAATGTCCCCTTCACCCTATGAAACACTAACAGAACTCCTACAGGAGAGAGCCTGGCATTGTGATTATGTGTACTAGGCTCTGTTAACATGGCACTCTTGGAGATGACAGTGACAGTGGGTTAGGGCAGAAGTGAACAAAGATGATGAAGGACTCAGAGACTTCTGATACACCTTAGCTCCCACCTAGAGGCATCCTCCACTTCATAATAAACACCTTATACTTCAGCTTTAGTTACTCAGTACACAAAGTCCAGATTTTGACAGAAAGTACAAGACATGCTAAAATAAGGGGGAAAAAACAGAATAATCAGAGCAAGGCTTACATGTGTACATGATATTTAAAAGTATCAGATAGGAAATGCATGATAGCTTAAACCTTTTAAAAGACAACATAAAATATGAAAACAGACAGATGATCAGAGAAATAGAAACCCGAGAAAAGAGAAGAGGCTGAGAAGGGGGGATATGTAGCTAAGTGTTTGACTCCCTTACATGAGGCCCTTGGCTCAATCCTCTTTATGAAAAGGGTGGGGACAAAGTGAAAACTGCAGTGGCAGAGACAACATTGGATGAACTCACCAGAAACCTAGCCATGACAACGGGATTTATTTGTAAGACTGACCACAGTGAATTAAAACATGTGAACTGAAAGTTAAGAAGACAAAGAAAATAAAACAGAAAGTATGTAAAGATTAGGGGGCAATGCAAGGTGTAGTTCTCTAGAACCTGTGTGTTCAATCTATAGATTCAAAGTTAAGGTTAAAACTTTAGGAAGATGTCAGAATGGGAAAAAACAACTTATCTACAGACTAACAGGTTAAGACTTACAGGAGACAATATATCTGAAACTAAAATTAACACTTCTTGTAAATAGGGGTGGTGTGAAATAAAGTATGACCATTAAGGACAAAATTCTTCCAACCTAGAAGCCTATAGATGGTCAATTATCCATTAAAGTGAAGCAGAAATTAAAAAAAAAACTTTCAAGGAATAGCAAACTCAGAATGAACTCATCCAGAAACAATTATCTTGGAAAATGTTAAAGTGAATTCTTCAGAGAAAACGAAAGCAAGGTAAGACTGAAACTAGATCTATATGATAGCAGTAGCAGTAAAAATAAAGGGACAATACAGATAAAATACTGTCCTATTCTGTATTGACATAGTTGATGACTGTTGGAATAAACTAGAAGAAAATAATATTGTGATTATAACATATTGATAGTGGAAGAGAACTGTTAGAAAAATGTAAGGGAAGAAATTGGACATTATTTCTCATGAAATAATCATAATGTCCATGATACAGGACAGTGATTTATGATAGTAGATTTAGATTTGCTGTAATGTGTACTGAAAACTCTAAGACAGTTTCTAAAATCTATACTTAGGTACACGTTTACTTTTGAAGAGAATAAAGAGAATTTGTCTCAATGAATGCAAGAGGCAGAAAGTAAAGAAATAGACAAAAGATAAACACAGTACAATGCTAACTAACCATTACAAACATGAGCATGAGAAATATGTGTCAATCTTTGTAAATGTGAATGGGATAAACACAACAATAAAAAGAGAGGCTCCTACACCAGGCCTACTAACAGTTTCCACGAGTTTTCTTGAAGAGGCAAGCCCACAGAATGGTTGTGCCAAGTAGGAGATTATGATTTCCTTAGCTTAGGCTTGCCTGCCTTTACCTACTGAGAACTTTGCTCCAGATTCTGTACCTGGAGTGGCTTCCTACACCACTCATAGCTGAAAGAGGTGCAGGAGCCCTCCTTCTCCAGTCAGACACATCTATATCTCCTGGGAGTCCCCTGTATGTGCCCTACAATAGAAATCCACCCTTCAACTACACAAAGATTTAATCCTCCAATGAATATTATAAACCGTTCCATGGAAAGAAGAAAGGAAAAGTTGAGGTGTGTATGTGTCGGGGGGGACTTACAAACAGACAAACACAACTGACAAACCACTTCAGATGTAATTCTCAGTATTTCAAACAGCATGAAAAACCAGGGCAGAATGTCTCATCCACAAACCATTAATCCTATAATAATGTTCCCTAATTAAAACTTCCTGGAGTAACTCCCAAATAAAGAATTCAGAAACATAAATATATCTATGTTCAGAGAATGCAGAGAAGACCTGTAGGTACTCCAAAGGAAGGAAAACAAAGCTTGAATAAAATAAAGAAGCCAATACAACATATTAAAAATGAATTAAATAAAAAGAATGACCAAGGATGGGTCAGATTGAAAAGAGGTTAGAAATTAAAAACTTAATAAGGCAAATTTAACTGGGAAGTCTCTCCAATAGAAAGGACCATGGTAGAAAACAGTCATAGCGAGCAGAATAGGAAGAGGAACTGGATCGCTCAGTGGTAAACACATTTTTAAATTATACATGAATGAAGCAGGGGGGCTCCCTCGGACAGCTTTAAAGCCCTGAAATTTTTGGATTATAGGCATAAAAAATGAGACCATTGCCAAAGTATAGAACATACTTTCAAGAAATCACCAAACAAAAAATATAAACCTAGAAAAAATGTCTCTCTAGTACCAGAGTTCTACAGAACATAAAATAGACAGAATTGTCACCAAATAAACTCTCCATGACAAACTGTATTTAAAGCTACAGCAAAAATAGAGGGTGTTGAAAGCTGAAAGTCAAAAGGTTAAGAGATTTACAAAGGTCGGTCCATTAGAATAACACCTGAGTATTTGACAGAAACATGTTGTAAATTTATCTGTCTGTCTATATCTATCTATATCTATCATCTATATATATCATCCATCTGTCTACCTACCTACCTATCTATCTATCTATCTATCTATCTATCTATCTAT